>QRFJ01000246.1:2539411-2730832 GCA_006176705.1 Cocos nucifera
TTCGGAAAAAAAAAAAAAAAAAAAAAAAAAAACGTAGATGATGGTTTGACACGTGGCATCCTTCCGCATCTCTTTGCTTTTACGTTTTTTTTCCCCACGCTTCAGCTCATTTCTTTCGACCGTCCTCAGTCCCGCGCCGTCCGCACTGCCGCCCTCTGCCGGAAATCCGCCCTCAGTCCCGCGCTGTTCGCACCGCTGCCCATCCTCCGCCCTCTACCCTCCTCTGCGAATCTCCTCCGCGGACCGCCAGCTGCATCGATTATGGCCATGAGATCCTCGCCGGCACCGGTTCCTCCACAGGGGCGCCCCAGAACGCCGCCGCGAAACATCCGATCATCCCAAAGAAGGAGAAGAAGAGGGATACGGAGAGGAATGGCCGATTGATCGTCCTCGCCGGCACCGGTTCCTCCACAGGGGTGCCCCAGAACGCCGCCGCGGAACCTCCGCTCATACCAAAGAAGAAGAAGAAGAGGGATACGGAGAGGAACGGCCGAATTGTTTGTGAGTTGAATGGGTGATGCGTATTTTTTTGTTTCAACCCAACTATATGGATTGTTGATTATTCATGAATTTTTTTATTACATCTATTAATTTATCGTCGACGGGTTATTGGGGCTTCAGATGCGCCTCGCTATCAGGCTCTTAATCTTAGGAAGAAAAGATTATAAAAAGGTAAATAAAATTTAAGCAAAGCAGTCATATTAAAAAAATATATAATATATAATAAAATAAATTTTTAAAAAAAAGTAAGAAAAGAATATCCCGCGCATTTCGCGGGTTGTATGCTAGTTATAAAGAATATAACTTTAAGTAGTTTTGTTTAGACAGATTTGGACAAGCAAGAATTTTGAGAGGAGGCTATTACGGTAGTACAAGAGAGTGGTTGTAACTTCGTAAGGTCTGTCATGGTAGACTCATTTTCCATCGTAACAAAGAAATCTCATACTTGGAACTTCGGTCAAGGATATTCCACATTCTCGAATTGGCCATAATCTTAATTGGGGCTAAACCATGCGCATCCGTATCACCACATGATCTTGCTCTTAACTTGGACAATTAGGGTTTGCTTGGCCGTTTAGAATTTGTTTTCTTAGGATAAAATTTAGGAGAATCCATCCCTATGTGGGACGTAAAACTACCATTGTGAGACATGTTGGAACATAGAGCTTGATAAATTGACTTCACATCACTCAGGGTGGTGCACCAACCTATGATTGCATGCTTCTGTAAAACTCAAGTCGGCCTTTGCGCAAAAGTCAACATAATTTATCCATGCCTAGGCCCAATTTAGCCTTCGGGCCTACCTTCTAGACCCAAGCCTACTTTTAAAGGGACTTTAGACTTTGGACCGGCCCTCGAATTTCATGACAATCTTTTAAAATATTTAAGAAATACTAAATAAATTTAAGAAATGCTAGAAATGAATAACTAAATATTGCTACCAATATACAACCTGCCTATGATCCTATTGAGTTCACATATTTGATGGTAATGGTCAATTAAAACTACAAATATAATAAATAAATAATTTAAAAAAATTCAAGCTAAGTTGGGCCTTAATTCTCAAGCATAAGCCAGATCCATTTATTAAATGGGTTTACTTTTGTGTAGGGCTAGCAAAAAAAAGAAGGGATTTCGTGCTCGAGCATGCCACCGGACCATGTATAGGTTTACACATTCTATATCTTTTTGGTACCGAAATGTAGCCAGTATACCTAATTTTATGCCCATTTATCCTTGCAAATGTATGAAATATAAATAATATCCTTAAGAGGGTGTTTGGTATACAGGATGATCCATCCAAGATCAAGGATACTATGGATAGAGCTGATAAGATCATCATATTTGCTTGCATCATGATGATTTCATATAATAGTGATTTCAAATTATTCTTACTTCTCAAATTACCATCCAACCCAGTGATGGAATGCTCGATCTTGAGGTCAGAAATCCAAGATCACCCTTGCATTGTGATCTTGGATCGAAATTTAAGGATAAAAATACTTTTCAATCTAGCAAAAAAAAAGTATCCATCAATATATCGTTAATAAATTATATCGATATTATATATTATATGATATAATATTATATTTATTGATTTATATATTATATTTATGATATATATTATAATATATTATTAATCACATCATTATCATATTATGATTCGGTGATAATTTTAAAATACAGTAGAAATATCTTATTGTGCTCTATATTTATATAATAAAAGTATTTAAAATATTATTTCATTTACCTTATTTTTCTAATGAAAATAGATAGTCATATTAGTAAATAACATATTATAAATATAAATATTAATATTAATTCCATAATAGCAATTAATATTTTTTTTATAGGATTGATAATTTATAGTACTAATAAATATGGTTTTATAGAATATATTGATTATTAATATATTAATATTTAATTATAATATATTTATATAATTAATAAATATATTTTTATAGAATATATTATAGATAGTTTTAGTATGGTCGGTGATTTTGTATTCTCATGGAATACCGAATTGGTTATCCATAGCTATTTGGAGATGTTTAATTAGCGGACGCCAACTAAATGCAATGCATTTAGATCACTATAAATCAAATCATTATAAGATTCAGATCATCATCTTAGATTATTTAGATCACTAAATGCTACCTAATTATACACTCCCTTGATGTATTCCCCGCGCAAGGAGAAGAGCAACGGAACGCTGAAGTGAATATCGGGTAATTAAATGGGGTCTCTTCAATGCGGTGGGAACTGCCTCCCACCTACCAGCAGATGGAGCCAAGGCAAACAGAGAGGCCCCATGCCATTTGCCTCCCCAAGTCCCAACGGCATTTCAGGACCACATAAACCCCTTCCTCAACCAGCCAAGATGCCTCGTTTCTTCATCACCTTTCTCCACTACGAAACGCATTATGTTAGATGGCCTCTCACCATCCGCGATCTCATAATCAGGCTTAACAGTGCATTGTCGTGGCTGATTCCTCCAATTAGTCTGGTGGTTTGGAATGGCATCACGAGTTTCGGACGGTGGGCAGCGGTGGAGTGCATGTAGACTAGAATCATCAATCACACACGCACACGCACATATCCCTGACTGTACGGACCTCATTGGCTGTTCGTTTTAGGGCCCACTCAAATTAAGCTAATGCCGTACATGTGACTTTTAGCCTACGCATATACGTGGATGTCCAACGATAAGTCTCTAAACGGACGAAATGACGTGAATCGATGCATAATAAGAAAATATATATATATATATATATATATTCACATTTAAGCATGTCTGATATAGTTGGGAGTCGGGCATATTTTGAACTATAGAGGATTGTATTGTTTAAATAGTCACGACGCGCTATCAAATTAACTCATTCTAGATGCACTTTGTGTTTGGCACCATTCAAATCCTCAAGATAAATGATAGCCGTCTATCTCCGAGATAGATGACATGGTGGATATTTAGGAATTTGCATCTTTTCATGGTGCAAATCACGCACCGCAAAGGATCCAAATTTATATAATTGCAACTATAGTGGAGGATCCAAATTTATATAATTGCAGCTATAGTGGAGAGAAAGCAGGAAATAAACAAAGTGTCCCTAATTGAGAGTGGGAGAGAGGGAGGAAGATTAAAATCTAAATAATTCATAGACCGTAAGCCAAGACCACGACGGATCAATCGTGTGAACATTAAGCCCCATTTCTGGACCTGAGGCCTATTAGGCCGTCTGACGACCCACAATAGAATATTATATAAAAGGGGCAATGGGTGGATCTCTTGCCCTCTTTCTTCTATTCTTCCATCATTGGGAATGGCACATTGGAAGATCCATCCATCTTCTATCTTATCAATCCTTTTTTTCTTTATCCATTCTTTCTCCAATCCATTCTTTGTACCAAATAAAGGAATAGTGATGCCAATGTGATGTTTTCGGTCTGATATATTTGGAAAGAAGAAAAAATTTCCTCAACCCACTCAATTTGAATTTCTTTAAATTTTTTTTTGAAAAATTTCGAGAAATTCAAGAAAATTAGTATTCATTTGGGGATTTTGGCCAAATTGATATTAATTTCTCTAAATTATCTCCAAAATTTATACACATATTAAATTAGTGATTGATGATTCAAGAGAATTACCAAACTCGATGTGAGCCATTTTGGTTATTATAAATAGAACTTAATAGGATCCAAGAGCAAAATCTGCTACATCGGAAAATTGAGTTACAGACCAAACTTTTGAGTCATTCGATGTCTAACTAACTTGATACTTCTTTTTTAAAATAGCTAATTTTTCAAGATCTATGACATGATGCTATGTCATTTAGGGGACAGTGCCCATAGTGATTGAGCCCAAAATCCTTCATTTGAAGCTTGAAATGGGTCGATCACACCAAAGATTTTTCTTTTGGGTAATATTTTGATCGAGCATGGTTTACAATCCAAAAAAGAATTAATAAAATGATAAAAGATAGAGTTGATATACAAGTCAAAAGGTAATATTTTGATCGAGCATAGTTTACAATCCAGAAAAGAATTGATAAAATGATAAAAGGTAGAGTTGATATACAAGTCAAGATCTACGTTCTGAAGAATTTTGGTTTTGTCTAAATTATTTGTATTAGACATGTCTATTTTGGATAAAAGAATCCTACTTAAACTAGAAAGAAGAATCAAATTCGAATTATATACGAGCATGGACCTTAGCTTTATAAGTACAAGCTATGATCTTAGTTTTAGCATGATCAATAAATGAGAAGATGATGTAAACCTACTTTCATAAAATTTTTCTATCTTTTTTGGATCTACTTTAATTTGAGATATTTGAGTTGAGTAGATTGAGAAAATTCTTCCTCCCAAATTGGATCAATTAAAGATCACAATAGATGATAAATAATTTAGTCAATTAATATTCTTCTTATTACATAATTAATATACTTTTGACCTGCGAATGCCTCACTTTAAGCAAATTTGGGTTTGATCTAAATATGTGTGGATCATAGATCAACCCATTTGGACATTTTATTAAATGGGTTGGGTTCGAGTTTAAACCTTTACCTGTTAACCAATTTTATCCTATTTAATAATTAGATTAGGTTATAACTAGGCCCATTTATGCTATTTAAAATCTATTTAAATTATTTAAAATCTGCTTAATATATTTCTGACCTATTTAATCCAACCTACTTAACTTATTTAACCAATATGATCTATTTATCAGATTTAACCTATTTAATAAATAAGTTATATAAGTCAGGTAGGATTACCTATTTAGTAAATTGGATAGATTCATATCTAAATTTTTTATCTATTTAATAAATAAGTTGAATTTATATTAATAAATTTTTGATCCGATCAGTATCCAATCCAACTCATATTTAATTTGATTGGCACCCGTACCCTTAAATTCCCTCCAATTTGAGCTTCTGCCAATGTTGACACTCTTGTTAACCCCCTGCCCCAAAAAAGGATATCATTAATGCCCTCTCAGGCACCAAAAAAATTTTTCCATTACATATAAGTTTCTTCCAATGCTTTAATCCTATTTTACATGGGTTCCCTTCAATGTTGAGACTCTAGTTATAAAAAATCCCCTACAATCTCAAGCATGATGTACTAGTTAAAAAAAAGTGTTGCACCCCTAATGCTCTCACACAAGAATAGGGATAGTAGTTGGATGGGAAACTATAATCCCAAGTAGAGAAAATATAATCCCAAACTCAAAGAAAAAGTACTGCAGAAAAATTTATAGAAATTTTAGGAGAGATGCATGTCTCTCCATGGAAGGGGTCCCAAGCAAAAGGGTTTACAGAAAAACTTAATAATTATGATCATTCTAAAATGCTCGGCAAGATATGGATAACTTTAAAAAGTTATGGGATATGCTGAAGAGGTTCGATGAAGAGAGCAAATATAACTCAAAAATATGATTAAGAAATAGCACACATTGCTTATGGGCTTCAAATGATGCTAATATAGCTGTCGAGAGCAATTTTGGATTGACTATTCTATTTAATAAATTTTTTATTAATAAATAATTAATTTTTTGATGATACTAACCAGTAAAACTAAAATGCCACGTATGTAGATCTTTTTTTCTTTTTTATTATTATATATAAATTATTTATTTATATAATAAAATATTTTATTTATTTTTTAAAAAAATATTATTATATATAGTAAATCTATTTTTTCAAGTTTTGATCATTGAATACTGTTTTGTTTTTTTTTATTTAGTTTTCGTTCGTGATGGAGATAGGCATTAAGAAAAGATACGGAGAGAGTGGATTACTTATCAAGAGGATCATTGAAAAAAGTAAAGGTCATCAAGGAAAACGTAATAATTATTAAATATTATTTTTATATTTATTTAATATATTAAAAATATATTTTTTTCGAGCATTTCAATTCATAAGTTGCACGCTGCATTGATTCACAGGGGGACTGGATAAGACGTCAACATTCTTAAATAATATAATGCTTGCCTGTAGAACCTTCGCATGATCAACGACGTCTATCATTTAATAAAATAATCTGGACCTTTACACGCGTCCACACAATGCCTACCACGACGATCCGTTGAGACACGGACGTCAAACTCATTCACTATGACAGGCCACTATAGTTGTACGAATCCGATTTCTGTTCACTTTCTTTGGATGGATGGATCATCCATGAACGTGACCTGCTCGGACTTTTTTCTTTTTGTTTTGCTTTGCTTTGTTTTGTTTTGTTTTTTAAGATAGAACGAGGAAAGTAAGCTGCGCCCTCCATTATATTTATTAGATTATAAATTATAGTATAGATAACGATTGAAGAGTGATATGAATTGAAGACAAACAGTGGACCCTTTCCTTACGGACGCTTCCCTTGAGTGTTGTGATTTTTTTATTATATTAATATGAATTAATTATAATTAATTATAAAATAAAAAATTAATTAAAATTAATAAATATTTTATTTATGATAAAATGAATCTATCTAATAGTTTCTTAATTTTTTATTAATAATTGATATGCTTTAGCAATAATTTTTATAAAAAAAGTACTCAAAAAGCTGCCTTGTTGATACAAAATGTCAGAACCTGTTATCTTTAGATCCCTGTGTTGAGTAATGCCCGTCTTCTTTAGACCATCCCCAGAGTCGATCTTAGGTTCGACTCTAACCTTAAACTTGAAAAATTATTAGATAGACTTAATAATAAATATAATAAATTAGGCCAATCAAAAAAAATATCTCCCCGGACTCTTGTTTGTGCATGGCTCTTATAATAATCATCAGAGCCATATTAATTAATCTTAAATTTCTTGAGAGTCCAACTAAATAATATAATAAAAAAGAAACCAAAAGAATCCGAATCAGCGTACAAAGAGGAAAAACCTAGGAGTCGAAAGACTACCATAAAATTACTAAAATAGAGATGACAGTTTATTCCATTCCATTAAAAGTTCAATTTTAATAATAAAAATTTTACTCAACCAACAATGCATCCAAGGTGTATATAAGTAGTGGTAAAATCTGCAAAGCATAATAAATAAAATGGAAGAAAAAATTAAAATGAATGCATCTGTTGGCAATAATTTAAAATTTATAATAATTTTTTTGGGGTGAAGGTTAAATTCATGATCATAAAGTTAATTATAAATATCAAATTATTTTTTAAATTATTTTAATATTTATATAATGGATAAACTTTAAATAGTTATTTTTTTTAAAAAAATAATGGGTCTGTCTTATGGTATAATTTTGATAGAAAAGATCCAAAGAAAAAGATCGAAAAAAGCTCGTACCTCCCGCCATGCTAATATGTTTGACAAAACATTAGGAGGCCTTATTCCACAACCTAGCATCTTCTTTGACTTTTTTTATATATTTTATTTTTATTAAGAAAAATACTTCAAGATTTGATCCATAATAAGTTCAGAACAATATCCAGGACGACGAACGAAGTTCAACGAATTTAAGAATAATCCAAATGAAGTACAGATAGAGAAGTTACATGCGAAAAAAAATTGGAGCAGGGTAGCTAGTCTTGAGGCCCATCGAAGGAGACCACAGGCGGCACCGGATGGCGGCTGCGCACTGGGCCGACCGAGCACGCCAGTGCCTGTAGGGGGAGCGCATGGGCCATGTGGAAGCAGGCCACGTGGGTGCCTAGCCCACGCGGTGGAGCGCATTCCATGATGGACCGCTGGCTCACGAGCGCCCGCACGGACCTCATAATCCATTTCCCAATTGATTCTTATGGTCCACGGTACTATTCCGTAGATCAATCGCGATCCAATAACTCTGGTTCGAGCCGGTCACAATCGAACGATTGAAATTTGATCGGATTTGATAAGACATGATGGAGCATTATTTTGCGCGATCTGATAGCTAGGAGAGTTTTCGATCATGATCCGATGGTCAGAAATTGGTTCAAGCTGATCTAGGATTGTTGGTGCATGATTCGACGGTCTAGGAAGGAGTCGATCATGATCAGACGGTTCAGGATCGATCTCGAATGTATTTAGGAATGAATTTCCTATCGGAACACTATTTTTGAGTTTCTGAAGCCAATATAACTCCGATTGATGAACCGTTTATTATGTTGAAAAGCTGACGACATTCTAAAAGTGCTGAGAGGCCTCTTAAGAGATTTTAGAAAGTTTTTATGAAGATTTGAAATTTTTTATTGAGAGATTTTTGTACAAGAATTGAGTGGTAAGTTTTTTTTGTATTGTTTAATTTTCTCTCTCATAGTGAAGCTTTGCATATCCCGTAGAGGTGAGCCCTTGGGCTGATCCATGTACTTGATTATTTTTTTATTTTATTTTCTTCTTTTTTCTACCATAATATTCTGGATACTAGATCCTTAATAAGTGATATCAGAGTAGCTGATACCCCAACAGATTGGTATCAGAGCGAGGCGATACCAGAGTACAGATTGCAGTATGAATAATAGAGATTGAAGAATATAGAGAAGATAAGTACAATCAAGATGAAAATCAATAGATTCGATGGGAAGGCAATTTCTTCTTATGGCAAGCAAGGGTAAAAGATGTCCTCATCCAACATGGATTGATCGATATCCTCTTGTACGATGAGATGCCAGCCATCATGAAGATAAAGGATTGAAAGTGGATCCAAATGTAAGTGGTGAGCATGATCCGTTTGTACCTAGTAGATGATGTGGTGATCTATGTACTTGGCGAGACTTCCTCGATAGTCACTACTACAAAAATAGCCTACAATAGTGCATACTATGACAGTGATTTTTGAAACCACTATAATAGAATATATGACAGCGGTTATAAAGAACCACAGCTATAGGACCGACCTATAGCAGCGATTACAAAAAACCGCTGCCATAGGCCAACCTATGGCAGCGATTCTTTATAACCGCTGCAATAGATCCGACCTACAGCAGCAGTTAGAAAAATTGCTGCCATAGGTCGATCCTATAGCAGTGGTTTCTTGTAATCGCTGCTATAAATCGATCTATGGCAACGATTATTTATAACCGCTGTCATATTTTTTTTTTTTTTTAAATATTATATAATTTTAAAATTTAATATTTATTTTCATCATTCATTATCTAAATAATTATCATTAGAGTATTACCGCAAAAGATCACCTCGATCCGATAGTCCTAGCTTCATCAATCAGAAAAATTTGATTTCGATGACTACGAACGACGATACGATAATCTGATAGATGAAGACCTCTAATAGATCCAAAAATCTGCAACGATGATTTTGATTATGTTTATAGTGTTCTATCAAAATTTTACTTCAATCGAATATCGTTATCTTGATCAATTTAGTATAAATTAATTTCGATCGTTAAATGATAAACGACTGATCAAAGGATCAGATAGTATTCGATTATGAGATAATTTTTTTATAAATGATCTTGGCTATTACTTTAATCATTTTTTATGGTGATAATTATAAAATTCAACTCATGAAATTAAGAATAATTTAAAACTATACGTCATCTGATAACCATTTTTAAACTTCATTGGTTGTTATGCTCGTGCTTTTGCAATATCTACTTAACGTGAATAGTTCATACAAAAATAATTTAAATTTTACTATCATCATCATATAAAATGATTAAAATTAGTAAAGATTATTTAATTAAAAAATTATCTCATAATCGAACATCGTTTAGCCCTTTGATCGCTTGTTTCTAATTTAATGATCGAAATTATTTCATACTAAATTGACAATAATAACGATATCCGATTGAAGTAAAACTTTGATAGTATACTATAAATATCATCAAGATCATTTTTATAGATTTTTAAATCGATCGGAGATCTCCATCTATCAGATCATTGCATCGTCATTCGTGATCATCGAAATTAAATTTTTTTAATTGATGAAGCTAGGGCCATCGGACTGAGGAGATCTTTTGTAATGACACTCTAATGATAATTATTTAGATAATGAATGATAAAGATGAATATTAAATTTTAAAATTATATAATATTTAGAGAAAAAAATTAAAAAAAAATTATTTTCAACCTACGACAGTGGTTACTGAAAACCACTGCTTCTATGGCAACGGTTCAAAAATCGTTGTCATAGATTAGGTTAAAAATCTTTAAATTTTTCTTTCCTTCCGTGCGCGCTCTCTCTCTTCCCTCCTCTCCATCATCGGTGAGACTCCACACATGTCCACCCCCCTCCCGCTCGTCCCTCCCTGTGCCGGCCCCCTCTTGATGGTCTTCGCCCACCCCTCTCCCGCTCGTCCCCCTTGCACCGGCCCCTCCCCGATGGTTTTTTCATCCCCGACCGCCGTTGCCCACCCCATGCCCTCTCCATCCTCGACCGCGCGCCCGCCCCTACCATCCCTATCCCGACCGTCCGCCCCCCCTCATCCCCGACCGCCATCGCCCCCCTTGCCTCCCATCCTGGGCTGCCGCCCCTGCCCTTCCATCCCAACCGCCATCACCCGCCCCTGCCTCTCCATCCTCGGTCCCACCCCCTGCCTTCCCAGCCGCCGCCACTCCTTGCCCTCTGCATCCTGTACTGCCACCACCTGCCCTCCCGATCGCCGCCCTGCTCTTCCCATCCTCGGCCACCGCCGTCGGCCCTCTATCCTACCCATCCCCGACCCCACCTACCCTGCCCTCCCCATCCCCAGCCGCCCATCCTTGGCCTCCTTTCGGGCCCCCTCTCCCTCTCTCTCTTTCCTCTTTCTCTTTCTCTCTCTTTTCTATCTATCTCACTATCTTGCTCTTATTTTACAGGTTATCTCTAGCACCATCGTCGATTATCCTCAGAGCTTTCGGTGCAACTCTCTATAGTCGTAGGTATAATTTTTATTTTAATTTTATAGTATTATTTATTAATCGCTAGACTAGACCTGTCAATGAATTGGATTTGGATCAGAACTTAGATATTCAGATCCGGATCTGATTTTAATTAATGGTATCGAATCCAAACTTGAATACTCGATGGGTCCATACTTGAAGTATCAGACTCGACCATAATGGATTTTGGATATTCGGATCCGATTTTGGGATCCAAAACTAAGAAAAGGAGAGAGAGAGAGAGGGGGGGATCGACCTCGCAGCCATCGTCGGTGAGGGAGAGAGAGAGAGAGAGAGCGGGGGGAGGGAGAGGGTCCGGCCTCGTCGGCATCACTGGGGGGAGGGGGTCCGACCTCATCGGTGAAGGAAGATCGAGAGAGTGAGAGAGGGAGGGAGGGGTTCGACCTTACTGTCATCATCGACGAGGAAGATCGAGAGAGGGACAGAGGGAGGGAGGGGGTCCGACCTCACCGGTGAGGGAGATCGAGAGAGGGAGAGAGCCGGCTCGATGGGTGTGAATAGAATTTGATATATCTCTTTAAGGTTCCAACTTTAAGCCCTAAGATGTCGCCATCATCTACTTCGTTCTTCTTTTAGATTTCTGAATTAACATTCAGGTTTGCGCAAAAAATTGAATCTATGACTGTTGCTCATCCTTAATTATTTATGAATGTAATTCATATTATAAAATTTATTGAATAATATTTTCTGAATGTTTATATCTTATTACTTTTATTTATTGTATTGCATAACAATAGACTTGTCAATTGATTAGTGTACATAATCTCCGGCATCCGTATAATTATGTGTAATTGGATGGATGAGAGAATTATATACAATGATCAATTGATTGTCTAATTTGGATAGTTTAAAAATTATAGATAATTTTATAGGTAGTTGCAGTAATCAAATGATATGCTAAGGATTTTGAATAAAATTTTGGACAGTATTTTTTCTTTGTTCTTCCTACATGGGAGAACTAAGAAAAAATGCTGTCGAAATTTCATTCGATATCGTTTGATTACTGTATTGAACTGATAGAATTAATATAATTTTTAAATGAGATAGGATCTATCTATACCTATTAGTTGGTGATAGGATGCATTTATTGCATATTTGTTTATAATGCATTAGTATATAATTTAAGTTTCATAAATGATTTAATTGCAGTATCATCATTTTTAAAATGGATAAGGGGTGGATGAAGTTTAGTAGGCTCTCGTCAGAATATGAGGCTGGACTTCAAAAAATTCTTAATTTTGCTATAAAAAAATTTGAGAACCATGGACTAATCCAATGCCTTGTAAAAAGTATATGAATGGACCGTGGCTATCTCGTCAAGATGTAAATAATCACCTTACTATTTATGGCTTTAAAATCGGTGATGAAATTTGTTGGGACCAACATGGTGAGGGCAGACCGCAAGGAGGCGATCAACATGATGGAAGAGTGGAACAAATAGTTTGTGATATTTTTCTATTTGTTGGCCACAATGATGGTGCATTTACGTCCATGCTTGATCCTATGATTGGTGGAATGACAAATAATGAGGATGTAGAGAAGGTCCACAAGTTGATGGAGGATGCTAATATTTTATTGTATCTCGAATGTGAAAAGATGGCAAAGCTGGAGTTTTTAATCTAATTGTATCATGCAAAATGCTCCAATGGGTTCAATAATAATAAAGTGAACTGCATATTAGAGCTTTTGAGAGATATTCTTCTAAACGATGCATAAATTTTGAAAAAAAATATGAGGCATCAAACATTATTGAACAACTGGGCTTTGCTTATACCAAGATATATGCATGTCCCAATGATTGCATGCTCTATTGGAAGAAGGATGTCAACCAAAATGAATGCATAAGGTGCGGTATGTTAAGGTGAAAATAGAATAAAGACGGCATATCGACTCGAGTGCCTCAAAAGTTGATGTTGCATTTTTTTTAATTTTGAGACTATAAAAATTATTTATGTCGGCAAGAATATCGAAGGACATGAGATGATATGAAGAGAACTGAACAAAAGATGATGCATTGAGACATCCAGCCGATGAAGAGGCATGGCAGAAGTTTAATGAATTACATCCTGACTTTGCATATAAGATACATAATGTGAGGTTGGGCTTATCGTGTGATGGTTTCAACCTGTTCAAGTATATGAATACCGTTCATAGTGTATGGCCAGTATTTATTCATATTTACAATCTTCCACCATGGATGTGTATGAAAAAATCCTTTGCTTTCATGATAGTGCTCATCCCTAGATCGATAGAGGTAGATAATGTCATTGATGTTTATTTGCAGCCTCTTATTGTCGAGCTGAAATAGTTGTGGAGCATTCAAGGTGTTCCAACTTTTGATGCTTTTCTGAATGAGTCATTCTCCATACGTGCAGCGCTTTTATGGACAATAAATGACTTTTCAGCCTATGCCTTAATGTCGGGTTGGAGCACCAAAGGTGAGCTAGCATGCCTAGTTTGTGGAAAAAATACCTGATCTAAAAGGTTAACACATCAGAGGAGCTTTAGCTATATGGGGGTCGACATTTACTCCATCGAAACTATCCATATAAAAGGGATGCACACTCCTTCAATGGCATTATTTAAAAAGGTGAGACCCTTAGCTGGATGTCTGAAAGTGATGTACTTAGAGAGTTGGATGGTCTCAATGTTGAATTTGGAAAAAGTGATTCGATTGATGGTAAAAAGAAGAAGCATCGATCAAAAAAAGATGATACACACTTTAATTAGAGAAAAAAGAGCATCTTCTTTAACTTGCCATATTGAAAAACAAACTTATTGCGCCACTGCTTAAATGTAACGTATATTCAAAAGAATGTGTGCGAGCTCTTATTGGCAACAATCTTAAATATCAAAGATAAGAGTAAGGATGACTTGAATTCTCGATTTGATTTGAAAGAATGGGATATTAGCAGATCACTCCATCCAGAGCTGACAGAAGGAGAACAGTGGAGGCTCCCTCATGCATGCTATGTTATGAATGCCTCCGAACGGTCCACATTTCTTTGTATGTTGGAGAGCATAAAGATTCCTGATGGATACTCAAGCAACATATCAAAGTATGTGAATAGTAAGAATGTCAAACTTGAAGGATTGAAGACTTATGATTATCATGTGCTGATGTAGGAATTGATCCCAATAACTATTCACCACATGTTGTCAAAAAATATCAGAATGGTTGTTATTCGTCCTTGCAACTTTTACAGAGATATTTATGCAAAGAGGTTGCTTAAGAAAGATATAAAAAAAATGAAGGCAATGACGATGACTATATTATATGATTTAGAAAAGATATTTTCACCATTATTTTTCATGATTTTGATACATCTTACCATGCATCTTACAAAAAAAGTTGCACTTGGAGGTCCAGTGTTCTGCCGATAGATGTATCATACTAAGAGAAATATTCAAACTCTAAAATCTTATGTAAGAAATATGAATCGCTCGAAGGGATCCATAGCAGAAGGTTATTTGGATCAAGAGTATATGAATTTTTATACCATATACTTAAACAAGCTCGAGATACATCGTAATCGACCAATGAGAAATCAAGACGATCAGTATGAGCCAATTGAGTCTGCATTTGAGTCCATTCCATAGCCAGATGGACTTTTTACTTCACACCAACTCACTAATTTAAGCATTAAGAAAAGGGATAAGGCACACTGCTACGTGCTCTTCAACTATGATGTCATTGAGCTTACATAAGATGAGTCACTCAGTCTTATTTATTTTATAATAATTAAAAAAAATATCTAATTATATCTAAATTTATTCTTTGTGCATGCAGCAAACACAAGAAAATCATAAGAATAAAATATGGTGCTCTAAGTATGTGGGAGAAAGAGAAAATATGCAGCAAAAAATTTTCTAAATGATTTAAAGATCATGTAAGTGATTATATATCCTTATCTTGTACAACTTATTTGAACGTATTTACTAATTAGGTGTCATCTCCTTAATTAGATATAGAGATTGCCGCTTAGTGATGTGAGCTCTGAAGTACATGCTATTTCAATGAGCCCTAATCATACCATGTGTGAGTATAAATAGCTCATAATTAATAGCTACAGATTTAATATTCACAGTCGATCCGTAAATGTGGTAATACAAAATAGTGGCATCATATTGAGCATCACCACTAGGTGTTATGCTAGCTCGAGGAATTCACAGCCTCATACGGAGGATTTGAACTATTATGGCATGGTGGAGAAGATAGTCATCTTGAACTACTATTGTAAAGGAAGGATTGCGTTGATGAAGTGTGATTGGTTTGATAACTTATCACAGTTTGGTATGAAGACTGATGAGTGTGGTTTTACTCTTGTTAACATGCAACACCATCTTCGCACTGAAGAACTGTATATACTTGCCTTCCAAGCTAGTCAAATCTTTTACGTTAGTGATCCCTTGGAGCCTCAATGGGATGTTATTATGAAGATGATGCCTAGGCATATTTTTGATAATATCGAAGTTGATGACGATGTTGGATCATGCATGCAAAGTGCTCCTTTAGGACAAAACTTATCTGGTACTATCGAAGTCCTAGATACATTTGTCAGGAGCGATGGTGATGTCTATATTGTAGATGCCACTAGGTGATGACTTCAATATTCTGGTATAAATTATTAGAGTCTATTTATTAATGTGTTGCTAATATTATTGTTCAACATGTTAAATTTATTGCATAGAGATTGCAACCCTTGCCTCTCGAATGACTACGTGGAGCTCCGCATCTGAGTCGTGCCGGTAGGCCATACCATGCCATATCATGGGCCGTGCCATACCGGTAGATCGTGTCGTGCCTTAGGCCATGCCGATCGCTAAGAGAATCCCTATCTTGTTGCTTTTGTTTATTGCATTGCATAGCGATAGACCCATCAATTAATTAGTATACGTAATCTTTGGCATCTGCATATTTATATATAATTATACGGATGGTACCTAAGCATATCTTTGATTATTGTTCAACATATTATATTGGTTAATTTTTATTAACGTTATAGATCACGATGGCATCAAAATGCCATTTAGCTTTCACCCCTGCCTCTTGGCGGGTTATACAGAGTTCAATATCTGAGGAGCAGTCGGAGCATACTCCATCCACCTCCACATCGACTGCTCAGGGATCTCCATCGTCGACATCTACTCTACCAACATCTAAGCATCCACTGTCATCCACATCTCTGACACATGCTACTCCACCGACATCTGAGTGTATATTTTTATTATATTATTTATTTATTTTTTATATAGTATTTATATACTTAATATTTCTATAATGTATTTTCATTGTAGGTGCATCATCTAGTTGTACATTTCATGGTTCCACACGTATGGCGCATGTGTAGAACCATCAGCATTAGATGATGGTACAGTATGATGCGGAGGAGAGGCCAGTAGGAAAGACCGTATGGAAGATGCATCTTTTTTTAGAGTGCTTGTGAGGTGGCTAGAAATTATTCTCATAGAGACCAGAGACTGATGATTGATGGATAATACTGTCAGGGATCGGATGTGGGAGAAGATATGGGTAAGTGCATCTTAATTATATTTATGTATTTTACATGTTCACACTATGTTTGATTAGAATAATTTTGTAACTAACTTTTGATAACTTTGTGTAGAGGAGGTATGACTTTTCTGATCATGAGAGGGCTCGAGATGCCCAACTGAAGAAGATCGAAGAGTTATACCAGGGCTACAAGGTCAAGCTCCAAAGAGGATGGCTAGAGCACCGACGAGACCCTCCAAAGGAGCTTATTTTTTGGATATAGAACTGTCCTCCAAGTCAGTGGAAGAGGATGGTTACACATTGGAGGAGCTACGAGTTTGAGGTAAAATTACTAACTTTTAAATTTTTCAATATGCTTAAAATTATATTTAAATATTTATTATTTATTTAAATAATTGTTATGCTACCTTCCATCAAAACTGAAAGAATCGAGTAGCCTAAGAGAACGTGCGAAAGCATCTATCCAACTTTTAGAAAATCCTCATCGACCTCCTCAGTATTGACGAAAAAGTTGAGGAGAAGATCAGGGGCGTTGGTCTTGCTAGCTCACTTTTTCCTTCATATGAGTCTTTGGTGATTGCTCTTCTAGTGGAAAAGAGTACCATCAAGATGGATGAGGTCACTGCAGCGATACTCCAAAAAGAGGTTCTCATAAGGAAGAACCCAGCTTTGAGTTCAAATAGCAGCAGCTAAGCTTTGATAATTTTTGAAGGAGTAGGAGGTAGTAGATAGAGTGGTAGAGGATTACGAGAAGGATGATCCAAATCCAAGATGAGAGATTCTAGCAAGATTAGATGCTACAGGTACGATGAGTTGGAGCATTGAGTCAAGAATTATCCACAACTCAAGTATCAGTCAAGGGCTACTATGACGATGGTCAGTAGCGATACAAAAAATAGTGAAAATGTCATTCTGATTACTGATGAGGTATCTACTTCTTCCTTTCAGTGGATTATGGATTCTGCTTATTTCCATCAGGTATATTGCAGAGAGAAGATGTTTGACTCCCTGAAGATCGATGAGGGCATTGTATTCCTGCTAGATGGATCGAGCTGTGAGATTAAGGATAGCGGGATGATCAGCATGAAGCTCCATGATGGAATAGTGAAGAAGTTGGATGAGGTCCGATACATACCCAGTTTTAAGAAGAATCTAATTTCACTGAGCAGACTAGATTCGATCGACTTTAGATGAAAAGCTGATAGAGGAATCACTACTACAAAAATGATCTATGGCAACGCATACTATGACAGTAATTTTCGAACTCATTGCCGTAGTTTATATGGTAGTAGTTTTCGTTAACCACTACTATAGGTCTGACATATAACAGTGGTTACTGAAAATCACTACCGTAGATCGGACCTATAGCAGCGGTTCACCGAAAATCACTGCCGTAGGTCAGACCTATAGCAGCGATTCCTAAAATCCACTGCTATAGGTCGACCTATAGCAGCGGTTCATTGTAACTGCTGCCATAAGTTGGATCTATAGTAGGGTTTTTAGGAACCGCTGCTATAAGCTGATTTATGGCAACAGTTAATTATAACTGCTGCCATATATATTTTTTTAAATATTATATAATTTTAAAATTTAATGTCCATCTTCATCGTTCATTATCTAAATAATTATCATTAGAGTATCGTCATAAAAGGTTGTCTTGATCCGATGGCCCTAGCTTTGTCGATTAAAAAAATTTGATTTTGACGACCACGAACGACGATGCGATGATCTGATAGATAGAGATCTTCGATGGATTCGAAAACGTGCAATGATGATCTCGGTAATGTTTATAGCGTACTATCAAAGTTTTACTTTAATCGAATATCGTTATCTTGGTCAATTTAGTATGGATTAGTTTCGGCCGTTAAATGATAAACGAGTAATCAAAGGACCAAACGGTGTCTGATTATGAGATAATTTTTTTTATAAATGATTTTAGCTACTACTTTAATTATTTTTTATAGTGGTAATTATAAAATTCAACTCATAAGATGAAGAACGATCTAAAACTATACATCTTCTGATAACCATTCTGAAACTTCATTGGTTGTTATGCTCGTGCTTTTGCAATATCTACTTAACATGAATAGTTTATACGAAAATGATTTAAATTTTACTATCATCATCATATAAAATATTTAAAATTATAATAAAGATTATTTAACTAAAAGTTTATCTCATAATCGAATGTCGTTTAATCCTTTGATCGCTTATTTCTAATTTAACGATCGAAATTATTTCATACTAAATTGACCATGATAACGATATCCGATTGAAGTAAAACTTTGATAGTATGCTACAAACATCATCAAAATCATCATTGCAGATTTTTAGACCCATCGAAGATCTCCATCTATCAAATCATCGCATTGTCGTTTATGATCATCGAAATCAAATTTTTTTGATCGATGAAGCTAGGGCCATCGAATCGAGGCGATCTTTTGCAATGATACTCTAATGATAATTATTTATATGATGAACGGTAAAGATGGATATTAAATTTAAAATTATAAAATATTTTTAAAAAAATTATTTCTAACTTATAAAAGTGATTATCAAAAATCACTGCTATAGATCTACAACAGCGGTTATAGAACCGCTGTCGTAGATTTATGGCAGCGGTTTTGGTTAACCGCTGCCATAGATTTATGGTAGTGGTTCGATAATCCTACCGTAGGTTAGATTAAAAACTCATAAATTTTTTCTGCTTTTCTTCCATGCACGCTCGATCTCTCTCTCTATCTTTCCCCCTCCTCTTCATCGTCGGTGAAGCTCCTTCCCCCCAATCGACGTCGCCCCTCCTTTCCCACCAGCCAACGTTGCCCCTCCTTACCCCTCGACCAACGCCGCCCCTCTTTCCCCCTCCCTCTCTGACCCCCCATCCACGGCCGCCACTTCTCGCCAACCGCCATCCCCCACTCGATCCCCCCACCGCCCATCTCCCCCCGATCGCCCTTCTTCCCCTATCCTCAGCGCTCCTCCCCGCCACCCCCCACCCGGTCCCTCCACCCTCCCTCGATCGCCCCCTCCTTCTTCCCATCTCCGACCGCCCCTCCCCACCACCCTACCACCCCTAGCCCCCCCATTTTCAACCGCCACCCCATCCTCTCGAGCCTCCTTCCCCCCATCACGACCGCCGCTCCCGCCACCCTCCACCCCCACCCTGGACCCATCCACTCTCCTTTCAATCGTCGACCCTTCTGTGACTGTGCCTCCCGGGCCTCCTCATCACCGTGCTCCCTCCTCCTGACCCCCCATCCCCAGCCATCCCTGCTCTCTCTCTCTTCTTTATCTCACTATCTTGCTTTTATTTCACAGGTTACCTCTAGTGCCGTCGTCCTCCTCTAGCATCGTCGCTGACGATCCTTAGAAGCTTTCGGTGCGACCCACTCTCTATAGCCACGTATAGTAGAATTTTTTTAAAATTTTATAGTATTATTTATTAATCATGTATATTTATAATAATTTATAAAATATTTATAATAAATATTATAAATATTTATTATAAATATTATAATTATCTGTATATCATAGTTTTTGGATTGTGCCATGGTGGTAGCCTTGGGTTGTGCCATGTCGGCGACTATGGACTAGATCTATTAACATGGATTGGATTCAGATCGAAATCTAGAAATATTCAGAATTTAGATCTAATTTTAATTACTGATATCGAATTCGAACTCGAATACCCGACGGATCTGTACTTGAGAGAGAAAGGGAGAGATCCGACCTCGCCGCCATCATTGGGAGGGAGGGGTTCGGCCTCATCGCGAGGAAGATCGAGAGGCGAGGGAAGGGGGTCACCTCACCGGCATCACTGGGGGATGGGTCAACCTTGTCGGTGAGGAGAGAGAGTGAGAGAGGGAGGGATGGGGTCTGGCCTCGCTGGCGAGGGAGATCGAGAGAGGGAGAGAGGAAGATTGAGAGATGAAAAAACTAGTAGGGAGGGGTTCGGCCTCACCGCCGTCGTCGATGAGAGAGATCGAGAGAGGGAGAGAAAGAGTGATCGAGGGGATGGCACACAGTCGAGCCGGCTCGAATACGCAACCGAGCCATGATCGAGCCGACTAGGGGAGGATCATAGTCGGATGTCTCAGGCATGGAGTCGGCTCGGCTTCTGAGCGAATAGAATTTGATATGTCTCTCTAAGGTTCTAACTTTAAGCCCTAAAATGCCACCATCATCTACTTTGTTCTTCTTTCAAATTTTTGGATTAACACCAAGGTTCACGTAAGAGATCAGATCTACGACTGTTGCTCATTCTTAATTATTTATGAATGTAATTCATGTTGTAGATTTATTGCATAACATTTTCTGGATGTTTATATCTTGTTGCTTTTGTTTATTGCATTACATAATGATAGACCCGTCAATTGATTAGTGTACATATTAGAGACTATTTATTGATGCTATACTAATATTATTGTTCAACATATTATATTGATTAATGTTCATTAACGTTGCAGGTCACGATGGTACTGAAATGCCATCTAGCTTTCACCCCCATCCCTTGGTCGGTTATGCACGGTTCAGCATTCGAGGAGCAGTCGGAGCATACTCCATCCACCTTAGCATCGACTGCTCAGGGACCTCAACCACCGGTATCTACTCCACCGGCGGCATCTACTCCACTGGCAGCTGAGCCTCTATCATCGCCCATATCTAAGACACATGCTACTACGCAGGCATCTGAGTGTACATTTTTATTATATTAGTATATTAGCACAACTTTATTTTTTATATAGTATTTATATACTTATATATTTGCATAACGTATTTGAATTGTAGATGCATCATCCAACCAGATATTTTATGGTTCCACATGTATGGCACATGTGTGGAACCGCCAGCATCAAGTGATGGTCTATTACGATACGGAGGGGAGGCCGATAAGAGAGATCGCGTGGGAGATGCATTTCTTTTTTGGAGTGCTTGTGAGGTGGTCGGACATCATTCCCATAGAGCCCAGAGACTGGCATTTAATGGATACTGCCGTCAGGGATCAGGTATGGGAGAAGATATGGGTAAGTACGTGCATCTTAGTTATATTTATATATTTTATATGTTTACACTATATATGTTTGATTAGAATAATTTTATAACTAATTTTTGATAAATTTGTGTAGAGGATGTATGACTTCTCCGATCACAAGATGGCTCGAGATGCCCGACTGAAGAAGATTGGAGAGTTGTACTGGGGTTACAAAGTCAAGCTCCATAGAGAATGGCTCAAGCATCGATGAGACACTCGAGAGGAGCTTACTTCCTAGATATAGGACTATTCTCCGAGTCAGTGGGAGAGGATGGTTAGACACTGGAGGAGTCAGGAGTTTAAGGTAAAATTTCTAACTTTTAAGTTTTTTAATATGCTTAAAATTTATTTAAATATTATTTAAATATTTATTAAATATTTATTATTTATTTGAATACTTGTCAGGCTATCTTCCATCAAAATCGAGAGAACCGTGCAGCCCAAGAGTATACGCACACTCTAGGCCGCAAGTCCATGGCCACTCGTGTGCACAGAGAGGTAATTAATTCTAAATCTTACTAGATAAATTAAATTCATATTTTTTATCATATTTTTGATAAATTTACTCTTTGTTATAGTTGATGAGAGATGGAATGATGCCCAGCCGTAGCGAGATCTTTTGATCCAGCCGCACGGACAAGACGGGCAGGCTGATGAACGCCGCAATCGGACGTATTTTTGTAAGTATTAAATATATTAGTATATATAATTAGTATTATAATATTTTTTATAAAATTTTATTTTAATTTATAATTATAGGATTAGTTAGATGTGCTTGTGAGCGAGGGCCCAGATACCTCTGGGCCTCATGACCATCTGTCTCAGGTCTTGGGGCCTAAGCACTCTGAGAGAATCTGATGCAGGCCCAGACACATGCTGACGAGCTACTGATCCGAGGCGAGCATCTCCTCATAGACTTTCGGTGTCGTCAGCCGAGAGGAGCTTGAGGAGGCATTGGCACGGGTAGATCATGCTGCGACATGGGCAGATCGGGCTGAGGAGCACGCATCTCATCTGAAGGGCATCATGAAAGATATGATGTCAACGCTCAGCGCATATTTTAGAGTCACGGACTTCGAGAATATGTTAGTCACGGGACGAGAGACTCGGAAGGATGACATGCGACCTCGCAAGGTGAAGTTTCTATTACTGCAGGAGGCTACTCCGAGAAAGTCTCATGTCAGGAGGATCACAGCAGTCGATGGAGATGGGATCAAGCGGTCGGGCTCAATTCTCATGTTTGCCCATTTATGATCAACAGGCGTGCCCTAGGGCATAAAGGCAAGATGGATCATGATCTCTTAAAAACAAATGGAGGCCGAATATCGAGTCGAGGTAGAGATTGTTGAAAAAAATATCTCGAGATTCGATTCATAATAAGCCCAGAACGAGGTCAAGGATGACGAATGAAGTCCAATATGCCTAAGAACAGTCCAAATGGAGAAGTTATACATGAAAGAAGTTTGGAGCGGGGTAGCCGACCTTCGCATCGAAGGGGCCCATAGATGGTGCCGGACGATGGTGGTGCAGCCCAAATCAGTCGGGCATGGCGGCGTTGGGCCAGCCGCGCGTTGAGCCAGCCAGGCGCGCATGGGCCGCACAAGCGCTCAGCCCACACGGTGGAGCGCGATCCACAATGGATCACCGGCTCACGAGCGCCCTCGTGGACCTCTCAGCCCATTTCCCAGCCGATTCTTGCAGTCCACGATACTGTTCCATGGACCGATCGCGATCCGACGGCTCTTGTTCGAGCCGATCGTAATCGGATGGTTGAGATTCGATTGGGCTTGCTAAGACATGATGGAGCATTGTTTTGCGTGATTCGATGATTGGAAGAGTTCCCAGTTGTGATCCGATGGTCAAAAATTGATCCGAGCTAATCTAATACTGCTGGTGCACGATCTGATGGCTTAGGGAGGAGCTGATCGTGATTGGACGGTCTAGGATCGATCTCGAGTATGTTTAGGACTGAATTTCCTACTGAAATAATATTTTTGAGTTTCTGGAGTCTATATAACTCCGATTGATGAATCATTTATTGCATTGAAAAGCTGACGACGTTCCGGAGGTGCTGAAAGATTTTTTAAAAGATTTCAAAAAGCTTTTATGTAGATTTAGGATTTCTTGTTGAAAGATTCTTGTACATGAATTGAATGGTAAGTTCATCTTGTATTGTTTAGTTTTCTCTCATATAGTAAAACTTTACATGCCCTATGGAGGCAAGTCCTTGGGCTGATATATATACTTGATTACTTTTTTATTTTATTTTTTTATATATTATAATATTTTGATACTAAATTTTTATCAAATGATATCAAAGTACCTGATATTCCAACGGTTCTCTTACTTGTTAGAGGCAAGCCTCCAGGATATGACAAGGAAGCGAAGAGGAACGGCTTTAAATATTGAAGGGGTTGAAGGAAGTTGGGAGTCATAGAGTGGGAGATTAATGGCGGCCAGGCCTCATGCAGTTTGCCTCCCAATGCCAACTCAAGGCCACATAAAGCCCTTCCTCAAACTAGCAAAGATCCTCCACTCCAGGGGCTTCTTCATCACCTTTGTCTACACCGAGTTTGACTATGCCCGCCTGTTGAAAGCCGGCGGCCAGGATGCCATGAAGGTCTCCGACGACTTCCAGTTCGAGACCATCCCCGATGGCCTGCCGCCATCCGATCTCGACAGCAACCGGCACATACCCAGCCTGTGCGATTCCCTCAGCAAGAACGTGTTGGTCCCCTTTCGTGATCTCATAACTAGGCTTGGCACTACTGCAGCTCCTCCCGTTAGCCTTGTCATCTGGGATGGCATCATGAGCTTCGGCCGGAAGGCCGCTGCAGAGCTCGGCATCCCTGACATCATGTTTTGGACTGCTAGTGCCAGTGGTTTGATGAGTTACCTCCATTATCCGCAGCTCATTGACAAGGGCTTGGCGCCACTGAAAGGTCTAATTATCTCTCTCTTGCTCTTACCTCCCCTTGGGATTTCCTACCATTAGTGGTAGCAAGTTAGGTTGATAACTTAATTTTTTTCTTTTTCTTTTTTTCTTTTTAGAATTGAAAGAGACTAATTAAGGTTAGAACCTTATAAGTCACCTGAAATTTATTAACAAAGAAATTAAGAAATATCTACAAGAACAAGGATATACAGAAGTGAATAAAAATTTTTGTTACAGAAGAAAAGTAAGGGTCTGATAAAAAAAAGCAGCTCCCAAGGAACAAAACCCACAGCCTCCCAGCCGGATGATGCCTGAAGTTGAGGACCAAAATATAATAACTTAATAATAAGTCTGCACCTAACAGCTACCACAGTTTCTGAAAGCTGAAAATTAAAGTATAATAAATATTTACTGACCCCAGACTCCTTAAAAAAAAAATTACTGACCCCAGTAATTGCTCTACAGCCTTTTTCTCAGTTCTAATATAAGCCATAATGGATTTGTCCTCTCCAATCATGCCAAGGAACCCGAGAAGATGGATGACAGATAATTCTATTTTCAACAGTTTTAATTTTCTTGATTTTTCTTGGTTGTTGCTCTGGGTTCCCTTTCAATTTTCTCATTGAATGAATCTCAGACTCCTTGGCCTTTACTCAACTTGCTGAAACAAGAAAAGATCTTATCACTCCATCTTAATTTATCGTTTGAATTTGTTGGCTATGAATTTTATGTAATAAGTCAAATCCAGAGTCATGGACTTGGAATGCCACCGAAGTGCAAATTAGGTAGTCAGACAGTCCTCGAGTTCAGGTTAATTAAGTTGTCTCTACGATCGATCCCTAATGTCTATCGCTTGCAAACCCAAATTTTTTGTCCCACCTTTCTATCCACTTCAGCAAACTTGGGCAGGGTACTTGCACGCAAGACTTTTGATATGCTATACTATATCATGTTTACTGCTGTTTTTGTTTTTCATATACTCTGCAGACGAGAGTGATCTCACCAATGGGTTCCTTAACACTCACGTGGATTGGATTCCTGGCATGGGGGACATTCAACTAAGATATCTTCCAGCATTCATTCGAACGACGGACCCTGACGATATCTTGTTTAACTACGTGACAAACGAGACACGAGAGGCTCCCAAGGCCACTGCAATCGTGATCAATACTCTCCAAGACTTGGAGCATCAAGTTCTGGATGCATTGAAACAGATGTTCCCTCCCATTTACACCGTGGGTTCTATATCCATGCTTTGCAAACAGATGTCCAACAATTCGTCCATTTCTTTACCATCAAATCTATGGAAAGAGGACGCAAGCTGCATGGAGTGGTTGGATCGGAGGGAACCGAAATCCGTGGTGTATGTGAACTTCGGAAGCATCATAAACTTGTCGATGGAGTGCTTGTTGGAGTTCGCTTGGGGGCTCGCAAATAGTAATCATTTCTTCTTGTGGGTCATCCGATCCGACCTCATCTCCGGCGACAAGGCCATTTTGCCACAAGCTTTTCTGAGGGAGATCGCTAAAGAAAGGTGTTTGGTGGCAAGCTGGTGCCCGCAAGAGGAAGTACTCTTGCACCCTTCTGTTGGGGCGTTTTTAACACATTGTGGGTGGAATTCAATATTGGAAAGCATATGTGGTGGAGTGCCGATTCTATGTTACCCTGCGTTTGCCGAGCAGACGACCAACTGTTACTTTGCTTGTAAGAAATGGGGGATTGGGATGGAGATTGGTAGCGATGTCAAAAGGGATGAGGTGGAGGGTGCTATCAATGAGGTAATGGTTGGAGCGAAGGGGAAGGACATGAGAAAGAAGGCTGGGAAGTTGAAGGAGATGGCAGAGAAGGCAGTCAAAGAAGACGGAACCTCTTCCTCAAACATGAACGTATTGTTCAATGCCTTATAATTCTCAGGACTTGACTAAGTAATCATCAGCATGTTTCTAGTCTCAAAACCAATAACGTGTCCTTTGGAATTGGATGTTGGAGCCGTCGTTGTGCTTTAATTTTTAACTGGCATGTTGTTTTGCATTTTAGAATTTGGAGTGATTTCTCTGTCTTTTCTTGCTCGATCGGGTGGGACAAAATAAAGCTGTTTGATAGCTATGGTTGGACTTTAGGAATTGAAAAGCATCTCTCTTGTGCATATTTTAGATTAAAGCCGTCGGCGTGGATGAATGCTTGACTTTGAAACTTCGTCCCTGAGAAGAGTTTTCGAGCTTCCGGTTTTGACCGGACACTTGCTGGCATCTGCTGAGTTCAGCTCCTCTCAATGGCCTCTTTTTTCTTTTTTTTTTTAAATGGATAGATATTACGAAAAAAAGTTGATCAACTTGTTTTATTGGCATGGCCCTTGATGATATGATTGTATGGGCAATTGGGTAATTAACGACCTTTATGTACGGTGGGGTGATATGATTGTATGGGCAATGGGGTAATTAACGACGTGGAGCCTAGACATTTACGAACGGGGCACCCTCGTTGGGCAGTTCTGGTTCCATGTCGGAGAGGATCCTAACTGGCATTTGACACCCAAAACACGAGGGGCGTAACTGAACCAAGCTTGATTCAAACATAATTTAAAATTAATTTTGAGCTTGAGCAAAATTGAGATCAAACTTGATTTGTTTATCATTATTTGAAGTTCTTCCATGGAGCTAAATTCCGAATCGAGCCAAACTGATGGACGACCATTTGATGTAGAATTGGAATTCTACAAGATTCTAAACTGATGGACGACTATACCTGTAGCACTGGGATGGTGATTGGGAGGGCCAGGGAGACCAACTTTGGGTAGGACTTTTCTTTTTAATTCTATTCAACTTTCGATAGAGAACATCAACAAGACAAATAATTTGGCAAAGAAGAACAACACTAGGTAGATCTTTTGAACAAGAAGACTCACCATAGTGACACACAACACGAGAAATAATATGAGAGACCATGGAGTTGGTGGTTGGGATGGGGGGGGGGTGATCGAAGTTGTTGGTGCAGAAATTTGGTTGATGTCGGATCGAGCTAGAGTGGAGGAGGACGAGGTCACCGTCGGTGATCTGCAAAATAAAATTTCATTCGGAGTCGATGGTGGCGACTCCGATGGGATCCTCTAATGATCAAGTCAGCTCTTCTGGCCAACAGAAATGGAGTGCTCAGACGAGAGCTCGGCAGAGTTTCGGAAAGGAGAAGAGAGCTTAGAGTTTTTAGAAAATGTATCTGGAGGGTCCCTTTTTATAGGCGGAGCTTGATTGATAATGACAGCTGCAGCTGTCTGGTAGCGGACCGCTCGAGATCTGGTGGAATTTGATACGGAGAAGAAAGTATCGTCAGGCTGATGGTGACAGCCATACCATCCGGTAGCATCGCCTGTGGCAGACTGACGACGATCGTTCGTCAAGATTTAATAGCCGTAGTTCGAAGAAAACAAGCATTGGTTGGTGGACTTCGGCATATACGAATTTCAGAGGAGTTCGGACTCCTGAAGGAAATACGTCTGAAGGGGATTATCCGGGAGTAATCCGTTGGAGGAATCCGTCTGCGGAAGAAATCCGAAAGGAGTTCGGTCGAAGAAAAAATTCTGAAGGAGTTCGGCTTTCATAGGCGTCCGACTGGAGGAGAAGCTTGAGAGGAGTTCGGCTCTCGTAGGAATCCGACTGCAGGAGCAATTCGGAAGAAGTTCGACTCCCGTAGGCGTCCAACTAAAAGAGAAGCTCGAAAGGAGTTCGACTTCTTTAGACGTCCAACCGAAGGAGTGCAGAGAGAGTTCGACTTCTGTAGGAGTCCGACTGAAGCTCGGCCGCTGAGAAGTTCGGTCGACTGAAGGGATTCGACTAAGACTCGACCGCTGGGGAGTTCGGCCGATTGAAGGAATTCGACTAAGGTTTGATCGATGAAGCTCTTCCATGATCGCTGATTACATTGGGCTAAGCATTAGGTTGAACTTCGGCAGGAGCGGAATTTATCTTCAATAATAATTTTTCTACTTCCAAGTTTCAAACTCGAAAGAAGAAAGTACAGAAAAGACAACTGTCAAAATTCTCTTCAGTCCCTATTTGATTGAGTTTGTGTCTACCTATCTGTCCCTCCATCCATCGAGCTTGAAATTAACTTAAAATATAGATTGTTAGTTCATATTTGGTTCACGTAGCATCCAGCCAAACTTGAATCCAGCTTTTTCTGAGCCAAGCTCAAGTTATTTAGATCATTTACTATCCCCACCCACCACTTATAATATGCCTTATGTAATGCATAATTAATTTACGTTTTTAGGCCAAAGCAGAAAGTTTCAGCTTTGCCGTGACGTGCCTGCTACATATATAGGTGTCAAAACAATTTTATAATTTGCAATAAGAGGATGATGGTAAATTTAATAGTATTCCGTAAGCTTTCTAATCAGCATTTCCTCCTGCTTGACTGCATCTATTATATTATAAGAGGGTGCTTAATTTACTATCAAAATTAAAATTGAAATAAAAATTAAAATGAATTGAAATCGAAATTGGAATAGTCTAATCCTCTGAAGTATTTTATTCGTAATCAAAATAAAAATCAAAATAAAAATTTAAATCTATAAAAAAAAATAGAGATAGAGTTTTAAATAGATTGGACCATTTTTATTCTATTCCGAAGTCGGAATAGAATTCTTCCCAACCAAGCGGTTGGAATGAAAGTCATCCATTCCCATTTTGATTCTGAACCCGTACTTTCCCCAACCAAACACCTCCTAAATGTAAGAGTCATAAAACTATAAATAAGCAAAATGGAGGCCGAATATCGAGTCGAGATAGAGATTGTTGAGAAAAATACCTTGAGATGTGGTCCATAATAAGCTCAGAACGAGGTCAAGGATGACGAACGAAGTCCAACAAGCCTAAGAACAGTCCAAATGAAGTCCAGAAAGAGAAGTAACGCATGAAAAAAGTTTGGAGCGGGGTAGCCGACCTTCGGATCCGTCGAAGGGGCCCATAGGTGGCGTCGGACGACGGCGGCGCAGCCCAAACCGACCGTGCGTGGCGGCGTTGGGCCAGCCATGCGCTGAGCCGACCAGGCGCGTATGGGCTGCGCAGGCACCCAACCCACACGGTGGAGCGCGGTCCACGATGGATCGCCGGCTTACGGGCACCCGCATGGACCTCTCAGCCCATTTTTCAATCGATTCTTGCGGTCCATGGTACTGTTCCATGGATCGATCGCGATCCGATGGCTCTTGTTCGAGCCGATTGCGATCGAACGGCTGAGATTCGATTGGGCTTGATAAGACATGATGGAGCATTGTTTTACGTGATTCGATGATTGGAAGAGTTCCCAATTGTGATCCGATGGTCAGAAATTGATCCGAGCTGATCTAATACTGCTGGTGCGCGATATGATGGCTCAGGGAGGAGCCGATCATAATTGGACGGTCCAGGATCGATCTCGAATGTATTTAGGACTTAATTTCCTACTGCAATAATGTTTTTGAGTTTCTGGAGTCTATATAACTCCGATTGACGAATCGTTTGTTGCATTGAAAAGTTGGCGACGTTTCGGAGGTGCTGAAAGATTTTTTGAAAGATTTCAAAAAACTTTTATGAGGATTTGGGATTTCTTATTGAAAGACTCTTGTATATGAATTGAGTGGTAAGTTCCTCTTGTATTGTTTACTTTTTTCTTACATAGTGAAGCTTTGCATGCCCCATGGAGGTAAGCCCTTGGACTGATATATATACTTAATTGCTTTCTTTCTTTTTTTCTACCATAATATCTCGATACTAGATTCTTAAAGTACCTGATATTCTAACAGTTCTCTTACTTGTTAGAGTGAAGGTCACTGCCGGCAAGCCTCCACGATATGATAAGGAAGCGAAGAGGAATGGCTTTAAATATTGAAGGGGTTGAAGGAAGTTGGGAGTCATAGAGTGGGAGATTAATGGCGGCCAGGCCTCATGCAGTTTGCCTCCCAATGCAAACTGCATTGAATCCATAGAAAAGAGTAAAGATTGAGTTTTAAATATATTGGACCATTTCCATTCCATTCCGAAGTCGGAATGGAACTCCTCTCAACCAAACGGTTGGAATAGGAGTCATCCATTCCCATTCGATTCTGGACCTGTACTCTATTCAACCAAACATCACCTAAATATAAGGGTCATAAAACTATAAATAAGCAAAATGAAATAACAAGAATTTTAGTATGTTTCCATGAATATAATAATTTGGGAATCTTGTTTGATAATGGCATCATCCCTTTTTCCTCCAATTAATGAAGTATCACATGGTGATTGACGTTGATAACAGCATTTTCCTAACAAATTTGAATCCAAAAATAGAAGGATTCAATCATACATGTTATGCAGTCTACTTCATTTTTTCTTCTTGGCTTTTTGAAAACAAAAAAGGAAAGAAAAGTTAAACCAAATGACCTCAAAGAGATCTGAATTAGACCACATCCCCACTGTACACTTGCAAACCCTCACAACCTGAACAATTAGCAGGAATTATCTTGCAATTTGCGGTACATATTCCGTAAGAACCAAAGCTGATCTTTATTCCCAGTTATGTACGCCAATCATTTCGGAAGAAGCAGAATTCTTCTGGCCCTTTCACTTTATATCGTTATAATTACTCTGACTTGTCTAAAGCTATCCTGCACCCAAATGCCCCAAGAATCCACTAACTTGACACTTTGCATGTTTCGCTATCAACTGCTCGTGGAATTGATTCGTAAGAGTGTTCAATGGAAAAGTGAATAAAAAGGATGTTTCTTAAGAAGCTTGAGTTCCATATCTAGCAGAAAACACCAAACCGCAGCCTTAATCCCTTTCCTATCAGTTGCTCAAATGGGGAGGCAAAATTATTCTTCTTATCTTCGCTTGTAAAATTGAATTCTTCTCCTTTCTTATCTCCAACGACAAGCAGTCTCAAGTTGAAAGGATTGGAACAACTGATTTGGTACTAGAAATGCAAAGATATCCTTCAAAAGTTAATAAGCCAAGAAGCCCATGTTAATTTCTCTAATTTATTTATTATGTTCTCTCCAATATAATCAAGTTTGAGGTGCCATATATCTTTGGATCTCTTAGATCCTATGGCACTTACTACTTGCTCGGATATATTCATAGATACAATCATATATAAGTGATAGAGACTGTCAATCATAAAATCCCATGCAACCAATTTATTTTTAAAATAAATCATACAGTAGTCTTTATTAAAACTAAAAACATAATTATCTTGCTCTAACGATGAAAAAAAATCAAATTATTACTAGCACAGGTACAAAATAATAATCTTTAAGTATCAAATAAAATTCAGATGATAATTGTAGAGAATAGGTACCCACAGCCATAGCAGCAACTCTTACTCTACTGCCAATCCAAAGGGTTACTTAACCTTCTCTCAACCCTCTACCTTCTTTGAGATCCTGTATTGAAGTACACAGGTGAGCACTTGAACTAGAATTTATAACCCAATTAGAAGTAGAAGAAACCATAAGGTTAGTTTCAATTATAAGTAGATCTAACATATCTTTTGAAGGTGTGTCGATCCCTTTGCTTTTTTTAAGGATCTCTAAGTATACAAGACAGTTCTTTTTCTAATGGCCGTCAACATTAATTACAATGGAAACACTTTTTTTTTATTAGCAGTCTTTATAGGAGCTTCCTATTTTGGCTTATTTTCGGATTTCTTCTTCCAAGTAGACTTTGTCTTGAAAGTAGAAGCCTGCTCAACAGCGAGGCCATATCTCTTGAACTCTTCAAGATCCCTTCAGTAGTCACCAACATGTTTAACAATTCAGCTAGGATGCAATCAATCTTGTTCATATAGTAGTTTACTATAAATTATCATATGAACTAGTGAGGGATTGTAGAATCAAATTTACTTACAATTTCTTGTACATGGCTTTGCTGAGCTTTTCAAGCTCCTTTAAGTTCTTAATCATTTTCAAAAATATGTTTTTTATGATGAAAAATTGATCTCTTGTTAAGGGTCATATTTGTAACTTTGAATATTGTAGGTTTTATTGTGTTGATGAAGTTGAACAGATTGCCTTTCATGCATCTTAGCACTAAAGAATCTCATGCATGGATACTTCATAATACACAGATCGGCTCTCTTCATCATACAACTCTTGTAGATGAGCCAGCATAGCCTTGGTAGTATTTACATCCTCATACTAATATTGGAATTTATTAGACATCGATGCCAAAATATAGCACCTAACCTTGTTATCATCATCCATTCATTTTTTTAGTACTTTTTATTAGTCAACAGTTGGATAGTTTGATAATACTGGGGCATCCTGCTTGAGTACATAGCTAAGCTTTTTTGAACTTAAAATAATTTTTAAGTTTCTTAGCCAGTTTTTATAATTAGTTTTGGTTAAACGATTGGTATCGAGGATTCGGACTAGAGGGTTAGAAGTAGATATTGTGAACTATAGAGAGTAAAAATTCTAGTTAAATATTTATACTTGATATTAAAAATTATTTTAGAATCTTTTAAAATAAATATGCCTCCCACTATTTCTCGAATCTCTTACACTCCTCAAGTAAAGATACGAAAATCCTTTATGACTAAGGTTTCAAGTGGGCATTACCATCGTACTGATCTACGCGTATCTCATTTAATAGTTATTGACGACATGCAAACTAATGAACAGACAACTCTTGTCTAATGCTTTTCAAGTATGTTGCAGTCATATCCGGTCTTTAAGTCTTGAAGGCTTGATCACCTGACAGTTATTGATCACATTCCTTAATTCAGTCAAATCCACTGTTCAAATAGAGATGTAAGGCCATCATTGGATCACTTAATAGTCATTGGGACTATAAGAAAAAAGATAATTAGCTATGCAAACAAAACGTAGCTAAATCTTGTAAAAGTATCGCTAAATATATCTACCGACGTAAAATGCATCAGAAAAAAAATATCGACAAAAGTACCATCATTGATTCCATTTGCCGATGTTTAAAAATTTTCGTCAGCAAAAATATGATTCACCAATGATTAATTAAACATCGGCAATTAATTACCTATGCAAAATAGTCATTAAAAAAAATATTTATCGATGTTAACTTATCATCGCTAATATTTTACCCACGTAAAATAAACGTTGACAAAAATATTTTTACCGATGGAAACTTACGTCGAAAAAAATATTTTTATCGATGGAAACTAATCATCAAAAATATGTTTTTTATGATGAAAATTAAACATCAAAAAAATATTTTTATCCATGCTTATAGTAGTTTAACAATTCAGCCAGGATGCAATCAATCTTTTTCATATAGTAGTTTACTATTATTGGGGATAAACCCCACTTTCACAGAAGTCCAGTCTGATGCTTAGCCTAATATAACTGATAATCACGAAAGAGATTCGATCAAAATTTTTTTCTCCAGCGGTCGAACCCCTCCAGACTCCTTCAGCAGTCAAATTCCTCTAGGAGTCGAACCCCTTCCGGACTCCACCAACGACCAAACTCCTCCAGGAGCCAAACTCCTTTCGGACTTCTCTTTCAGTCGAATTCATCCAACAGTGAACTCCTTCCGGACTTCTTCTTCAGTTGGATTCCTCCAGAAGCTGAACTTCTTTCGGACTTCTCCTTCAGTCGAACTCCATCCGGATTCCTCCAGTAGATTACTTTCAAATTTCAAGTAGTATTCCTCCCGGATGATCTTCTCTAGCTGTATTTTCTTTAGGAGTCCAAACTCCTCTGTAATTGATATATGTTAAAGCTCTTTACCAACCAACGTATGTTTTCTCCAAACTTCGACTATTAAATCTCAACAAACGGGCTACACCTCTCTCTGTAATAAATTTCACATGACTTCGAGCGGCCCACTACCAGACGGTTACGACTATACAAGCTCCGTCTATAAAAAGAAATCCTCCAGATATATTTTTTGAAAGTTCTCTTCTCTTTCTCAAAATTTTACTGAATTCTTGCCTAAGCACTCTATTTCTATTGGCCAGAAGAGCTGACTTGATCATCGGAGGATCCTACCGGAGCTACCACCACCAACTTTGAACGAAATTTTATTTTGCAGGTCACCGACGGCGACTTCTTCTTTCCTAACTCCAGCTCGATCCGATGTCAATCGAATTCTACAGCAACAGAATTGGCACTAAAGAAAAGATCCTCTATTCTTAAGGTATCCTTATTCTTAAAGGAGTGCTCAGTCGATCCGATGGATTTTTTTCTTCAAGATTCATCTCCATCCTCTCCCTCAATCTCAAGAAATACCTCTAAAGAATATGACTATCCAGAGATCTACCACTTAGATCACTTCTATCTATAGTCTTCAATCTCCTCCTCCACCGTGGTCATGGTAGATCCAGAGCAGTTTAATCTATTGATGCATCGGATTTAGGGCCTTATCGAAATAGTGCAAGCCATGCGGCAACCTTCGATGATGGTTTCACTAAAAAACCAGCCATCGGAATGTCAGAAATCGATCCCAAGGAGGAGCTTTTGGGCTAGCATACCCGTCGATCCTAGAAAGGAGAAACAGAAAGCAGAGGATCCTTGTTCGGATCATGATTCTTTTCTGGAAGAAATTTTTTCCATCTATAATCAAAAGTCTTCCAAGATCTACGATCGAGATGATGTCCTCGATCAAAAACTATGAAAGATGGATCAACAGATTGAGAAACTCTGCCACGTCGCCTCGACTCATCATGACGACGTCCGCACTGATCTTCCTTTCTCTCCCTGTATTATGCAAGAGTCTATTCCATCGAACTTCAAGCTTTCTCAATTTGAAAGCTACAATGGAACTTCTGATCCGATCGATTATCTAGAGGCCTTCCGGACCATAATGCTGCTCCATGGCGCACTAAATGCCATCTTATGTCGAGCTTTTTTGTCTACCTTAAAGGGAGCAGTAAGAAACTAATACTCGACGTTGAAGTCGGGTATGATCTTCTCTTTTGATCAGATGAGCCATCAGTTTGTGGCTCACTTCGTTAGTAGCTGACGTCCCCATCGAGGTTTGAATTTTCTGATGAATATCAAGCATAAGGAGGAAAAATCTATCCAGGCTTATGTCATCTGGTTTAATGCTGCTGCATTGAAGGTTCGAAATTTGAACTAGTTTGTTGCAATGATCGTGCTCAAGAGAGACCTTCAAAAGAATGATTTGCTGTTCTTCCTAAAGAAGAAGTACCCCAGGAACTTTACCGATTTGCTAGCTCAGACTGAAGGATATGTCCGAACGAAAGAAGCCTTCAAGTTGAAGGATGAGGAAGCCGTAGGAGAGCGACGGATGGGTGAGTCTAATAAATTTGTAGCTGATGGAGGGCTGAATGAAGTTCGACCATGCTCACGAACTCTCCCCGAGCGCAAACGAGCCCGAACTTCTTCTCGATCTCATCGTCAAAGAAGCTTCGATAGAAGGGCACAATGAAGTTCCCCCTCCAAAAGGTTTTACAATAATGTCTATCTCAATGCTCCACAGATGTCGGTCTGAAACAAGAGAAGATCGACTGAGGGCACTGCCGCAGTCAAAACCACCAAGGAGGGAGAAACAACAAGTAGATCGACCGTCTCTTGGCATCATTAATACTATCTCTGAGGGACTTAGTGCTTCGGCGAGCCACCATCTCTTAGCCTTAGAGCCAGAGAAAGCTTGCCCCAAATTGAGAAGGCCCGTATGAAATAGAGGAGGTTGTCTGGCTCAGAGCTTATCGCCTAAAGGAGCTTTGAGGAACAACGCTCCCACGACCTTAGAATTCAAAAAATTTGAGAATGTACTATCAGTAATTTTTCTTCAATAAAACTCTTCCATCTCAACATTAATATTTCTTGGTGCAAAAATTATGTAACGATAAAAAAGAAGTAATCAAAAGTGACCATGTTAAGAACAAGAGGAAACCTCATTCTAACATGAGCAAGTCGAAAATCTCGTTCATTTTAGACGAGATAAGAGGAGAGGCCACGACACCGGGCCTTATATATCCCTATAGTCCATTAGGAACAGGAGGAGAACCTCATTCTAATGTGAGCAAAGTCAAAGACCTTGTTAATTTTAGATGAGATGAAGGAAGAGGTCCTGACAATGGTCCTAATGTATCCCTACAGCCTGTTAGAAAGACGAGATAAATCTCATCCTAATGTGAGCAAAGTCGAAGGTCTCGTTCATTTTAGACGAGATGAGGGGAGAGGCATTGATAACAGCCCTAATGTGCCCCTACAATCCATTAGAAATAGGAGGAGAACTCATCCTAACATGAGCAAAGTCAAAGACCTCGTTCATTTTAGATGAGATGAGAAAAGAAGCCCCGACAATGGCCCTTATTTGCCCCTATAGTCCATTAGGAATAGGAGAAGAACCTCATCCTAACATGAGCAAAGTTGAAGGTTTCATTCATTTTAGATGAGATGAGGAAATAGGTCCCGACAACGATCCTAATATGCCCCTATAGCCCATTAGAAATAGGAGGAGAACATCATCTTAATGTGAGCAAAGTCGAAGACCTCGTTCATTTTAGATGAGATAAGGGGAGAGGCCCTGACAATGGTCCTAATGTGCTCCTATAGTCCAATAGGAACAGGAGGAGAACCTCGTCCTAATGTGAGCAAAGTCGAAGATCTCGTTCATTTTAGATGAGATGAGGGGAGAGGCTCCGACAATGATCTCTATAATTCATTAGGAATAGGAGGAGAACCTCATCCTAACGTGAACAAAGTTGAAGGCCTCGTTCATTTTAAACGAGGTGAGAAGAGAAGTCTCGACTCGACTAGAGATAAGATCTTCCTCCAGCTTCAATAAAAGATAGAATCTTCTTCAACCTCAACAGAAGATAAGATCTCCTACAACCTCGACTGAAGATAAGATCTTCCTCGAGCTTCAACTTCAATCTCAACAGGAGATAAGATCTCCTATAACCTCGACTGGAGATAAGATCTCCCCCAAGCTTCAATATTAATAGGAGATAGAATCTCCTTCAACCTCGATTGGAGATAAGATCTCCTCCGAACTTCAACTTTAATAGGAGATAAGATCTTCCCCCTAAGTTTCAACCTCGGCTGGAGAAAAGATCTCCCACGAGCTTCAACTTCAATAGGAGATAAGATCTTCTATAATCTCGACTGGAGATAAGATCTCTTTCAAGCTTCAACTTCAATAGAAGATGAGATCTCCTACAACCTCAGTTGGAGATAAGATCTTCTCCGAGCTTCAACTTCAATCGGAGATAAAATCATCTTCAACCTCAATCGAAGATAAGATCTTTTTCGAGCTTCAATCTTAATAGGAGATAAGATCTCCCCCTGAGTTTCAACCATGGCTGGAGATAACATCTCCTCCGAGATTCAACCTCAATAGGAGATAAGATCTTTTTTGAGTTTTAACCTCGATCGAGGATAAGATCTCTCCCGAGCTTCAACTTCAGAAGAAGATAAGATCTCCCCCAAGTTTCAACCTCAATGGATGCAGAGCCCAAAAAAGAACTTTGGCAATCATCTTTCTTGTACTCCCTTCCTTCGAATTTTGAACTCAAAAATGGGGAGACTATTTTTGGGGATAAATTTCGCTTCCGTCGAAGTCCAATTTGATGCTTAGCCTAATGTAACTAGTAATCACGGAAGAGCTTCGATCGAAAATTCTTTTTCCAATGGTCGAACCCCTCCAGACTCCTTCAATAGCCAAATTTCTCCAGGAGCCGAACCCCTTTCGGACTTCATCAGTGGTCGAACTTCTTTCGAACTTCTTCTTCAATCAGATTTCTCCATCGGATGATCCCCTTTCGAACTCCTATAGCGGTCGAACTTCTTTTGAACTTCTCCTTCAATTGGATTCCTCCAAGAGCCAAACTCCTTCCAAACTTCTCCTTCAGTCGAACTCCATCCGGATTTCTCCAGCAAATTACTTCCAAATTTTAAGTAGTATTCCTCCCGAATGATCTTCTCTAGCCATATTTCCTTTAGGAGTACGAACTCCTCTGAAATTGATATATGTCAAAGCTCTTCACCAACCAATGCCTGCTTTCTTCGAACTTCGACTATTAAATCTCAACGAACGGACGACACCTCTCTCCATAATAAATTTCACATAGCCCCGAGTGGCCCACTATTGGACGGTTACAGTAATAAATTTCACATGGCCCTGAGCAGCCACTACCAGACGGTTATGGCTATATAGGCTCCATCTATAAAATAAGATCCTTCAGAAATATTTTTTGGAAGCTCTCTTCTTATTTCCAAAATTCTACTGAATTCTTGCCTAAGTACTCCATTTCTATTGGCCAGAAGAGCTAACTTGATCATCGAATGGTCCTACCAGAGCCACCACCACTGACTCTGGATGAAACTTTATTTTACAGGTCACCAGTGACGATCTCTTCTTTTCCAACTCCAGCTCGATCCGGCATCAATTAGATTCTGCACCAACAACTATAAATTATCATATGAACTAGTGAGGGATTGTAGAATCAAATTTACTTACAATTTCTTATACATGGCCATGCTGAGCTTTTCGAGCTCCTTTAAGTTCTTAATCATTATCAAATAATGATCATGAATAGATTGCCCTTCATGCTTCTTAGCACTGAAGAATCTCATGGATACTTCATAATACATAGATCGGCTCTCTTCATCATACAACTCTTGTAGATAAGCCAGCTAGCCTTGGTAGTATTTACATCCTCATACTAGTATTGGAGTTTATTAGACATCGATGCCAAAATATAGCACCTGACTTTATTATCATCATCCATTCATTATTTTAGTACTTTTCATTAGTCAGCAGTTGAATAGTTTGGTAATACTGGGGCATCCTGCTTGAGTACATAGCTAAGCTTTTTTGAACTTAAAATAATTTTTAAGTTTCTTAGCCAGTCTTTATAATTAGTTTCGATTAAATGATTGGTATCGAGGATTTGGACTAGAGGGTTAGAAGTAGATATTGTGAACTATAGAGAGTAGAAATTCTAGTTAGATATTTATACTTGATATTAAAATTTATTCTAGAATCTTTTAAAATAAATATGCCTCCCACTATTTCTCGAATCTCTTACACTCCTCAGGTAAAGATACGAAAATCCTTTATGACTAGGGTTTCAAGTGGGCATTGCCATCCTACTGATCTACACGTACCTCATTTAATAGTTATTGACGACATGCAAACTAATGAATAGACAACTCTTGTCTAATGCTTTTCAAGTATGTTGCAGCAATATCCGATCTTTAAGTCTTGAAGGCTTGATCACCTGACAGTTATTGATCACATTCCTTAATTCAGTCAGATCCACCATTCAAATAGAGATGTAAAGCCATCATTGGATCCCTTACTTAATAGTTATTGGCACTACAACAAAAAAGATAATTAGCTACGCAAACAAAACATAACTAAATCTTGTAAAAGCATCGCTAAATACATCTACCGACGTAAAATACGTTGAAAAAAAAAATATCGACAAAAGTACCATCGTTGATTCCATTTGCCGATATTTAAAAATTTTCATCGGTAAAAACATGATTCACCGATGATTAATTAAACATCGATAATTAATTACCTACGCAAAATAGTCATTGAAAAAAAATATTTATCAATGTTAACTTATCATCACTAATATTTTATCCACGTAAAATAAACATCGGCAAAAATATTTTTACCGATGGAAACTTACGTTGGAAAAAATATTTTTACCGACGAAAACTAATCATCAGAAATATATTTTTTGTGATGAAAATTAAACATCAAAAAAATATTTTTATCCATGCTTATTTTATGGTGGAAAATATTTGATGATGTAAATTTATATCGGTAATAGTTAACCATGGCCAAAGGTGTAATGCTCGAATGCTTTTTGACGACTGTATATATTATATTTTGCTACGTTAATTTATGTCGATAAATATTTAGAGATGTTTATTTATGTCGGTAATTATTAAGCGTGGCTAAAAATGGCACGCTGGCATGATAATTGATGACAATTATCCTTATTTATCGACTCTAAGTATCGTCGCTATTTATCTTTACCTATACTTTTTTTGCATCTATAAATATTTTTTTAAAAAAAATAATTTTATTTATATAAATTTTTTAAAACCTGTAGACATTCATATAACATCCACATAACAAATAACATAAGATATAACAACCACATAACAAATAAATGCATCCCAAAATCAAATTCATTCATTTTAAAATATCTATATAACATCCATAAAAAAAACATGTACATATACAAAATATCATACGTACTACATATCCTTTAAAAATATATAATAAAATAAAATAAAACTCCATATCGACGATGACATATTATAAACCTATATTAAATTAAAAAATTAAGTTAGAAAACTAATTATCTAATATAAATGCTAAAAATATATTAATTAAAAAATATATAAAATAATATCGATGGGGGAGGCATCGTCATTATCATCGATGGAGTTCTGATCATAAGCATCAGCAGGAACATCGAAAGTCGGTGGGAGAGGCATACGACAATATAACTCATCGAGCTTCACCCCAAATGCCTGAAGCTGGGATGAAAGCTTGGCATTGGCCTACTGTAGATCCACTATCTCCTCTTGATATCTCCTCTCGGTCTCAGCATGTCTTCTCTCTGCCTCATGCGGACAAGCATCACAAGAAACATATGCTACTCGAGAGGAGCTAGGGGTCATTACTCCATATCCCAACCCCATAATATAGCTAGGTCTCCTACCGAGCACCTCATCAAAGATATCGTCATCTGTGTGTGGGGTAGAGCCTTTAGCTGGGGGCTGGGATTGTATCTCAATCATACAGTCCTAATTAAAGAAAAAAGTAAATATAACCAAAAGTCTAAACTTTATAATGAAATTGAAACAGAACTTAATCACTTAATACTCACATGTCTCTCTCTAATCCTTGAAGACCTCCTTCTAGTGGATATGAAGCTCATATCTAAATCCTCTAAGCAATCGCCCCATATGCTGAAGGATAGCCTCTCGCACACACGGGGTATCAATCTCCTGAATATCAAAATCATGCTTCAAAAATAATGTACAATATATGAGATTTATCAAAAAAATAAAAATATCATAATTATCAAAAATTATATTTAGTTACCTATAAATGGTCGAGAAGGATCTACTACTGTGGGCTCGTAACTCTGCACCAATCAATCAGCATCAGAAAAGCATACGAACGAATAATAATACCTACCTCACACACATATGGATCCCTAACATGGCACTCTACTGGCATGACATATCTCGGTGGGATGACAATCCTCATTCTCTCTCCGAGATGTGCCCTCCTCCACTCCTCCAGCTTTTCATTTTTGGTAGCTCCACGTGTCTACCTAATCACAGTATCAGTAGCTGCAATAAAATATAAAGCTTAAAATTAGTTATTTATACATGATAAAAACTTAAAATAAGTATAACATAAAAAAAATAATCTATGATAAAAGATGATGTGCCTACCTCATCAGTAGTGTGCTGCTGAGATGATGAAGAAATACCAACATCTCCATGTTAGTGCCCCCATCAGATCATCCTCCTAGTGGCATAACTTAAAATTAGTTATTTATAAATGATAAAAAATTAAAATAAATTAAATATAAAATACTATAATATGTAAAATCAATCTGGACTAGTCAGTGTGATCGCCTGATCATCAGGAGAAGCCGATGCACTGGCATCTCCTCATGCAAGCCTCCGAGGCCATCCTCCTGGTACCATATCTGTATCAAATAATATATTAGAGATAATATAATATTTGATAAAAATTATATCAATACTAAATGATATATGAAATTTAAGACATGAGTTTCTTGAAAAATTACGTATTATCAATTAATGACTGTACTTCATCAGGAGGATTATCAACATCTTCGTCATCATAATCCATCAATGTATAATCTTCCTCTTCATCATTTATAAAGTTGTCATCATGATCCTCCAACATGTTCAGATTTAATTTGCTAACATCAATATTATTGGGTTGCACATCATCTTTAGTCAGAGGAGATGTGCTTCCAATGTCGATACTATACTATCCCAAGTCAACTATATTCTGTTCCTCCTGAAAGAAATTGTCATGTATTTCTATTTCGGAACGAACATCTATGTCATAAACATCTCTTCGTGCAATCTTTTGTATAATATGCCATTCATCCTTATATCTCATATCTTTTAGGTATAATACCTATTTTGCCTGACTAGCGAGTATGAAAGGATCTGATTGATACCATGTTCTCACAAAGTTGACGCTTATGAAGTATGTATCTTTATGAATACCCATCCTATTATTGTTGATATCCTACTATTGACATTTAAATAGGTAAACAAATCATTTTAACCCATATCTTAACTGTATAATGTCGGAAAGGATACCATAATATTCAATCTCATTATCTCTATTGATTTCTAATATCAAAATTTCACTATTTTTAGTCCACCGATGCATATCAAGCTTTCTTGTATGAAATTTCATACCACCAACAATACATAAGCTATAACACGAAATCCTAGGATCGAGGTGGCATGCCAAATCATATAATTCCTCAATTGCACCATCTTCTTTATTATGATACATTAACATCATCTACAACAACATACACATAAGTTAAAATAAATTGGACTATGTATACATTACATGTAATAAAAAGTTGAATAAAACTATTATTATGCTTACACGTTGTCTGAACCAAGCTGCGAACTTTCTTCAATGTCGTTCCTCGATATCTCTATTATTTTATTGCAATAATACATCTCTATGCTCTCTATAATAAATACATACTTATTATTTATTTTACCTCATGAAAAATATATAATATTGATTATATAAAGATACTTCATAAAATGATAGATTTCTTCGTAATTATTTAGTACATAAAAATGTACCAGCTCACGTTCTTCTATATCCATATATTTGTACTTTCTTCCACTAATGGGATGAATATTAATCCTAAAAATAGATAATATTGATTCAATGTTAGTCCACTCCTTATCTGCATTGCGCTCTTCATGATTGAATCGTATTTTTACATCATCGAGGTATATCGAACAGAATGTAAGATACTTTATGGAGATATATGCTTCCACAATTGATCCTTCTGGGCGTGCTTTATTTTGCACATATTGTTTCAATTTATATAAGAATATGCACATGCAAAATGATAAAAAATATGTAATTATTTTTTTATTATGATTGTAAATTAAGTAAAGAAATCAAGTTTTTTATAATATTATTATCGTTCAACAAGATACATTCATCGGTATTGAACTGGCCCGGCAAGCAAAGCCTCCCTTGAAAGATGAACAACCAAGTGTACCATAATATCAAAAAATGATGGTGGAAAAATTTTTTCAACTTACACAGCAATAGGGCAATATCTGATTGAAGTTTCTCAAGTATATCAACTTGGAGTTTCTGACAACATAATTTTCGAAAGAAAATATCTAATTCAATAAGTGCATTCTTTACCTCTATGGTGGAGAAGCCACGCATCATAATAGGTATAAGATGCTGCAATAGTACATGAGAGTCGTAACTCTTCATATCCGAGATACTGCCGTCTTTCAAGTTCGCACGGTTTGAAATGTTGGAGATAAAGTCATTAGAAAACTTTGCGATTTTTAACCACTCACTAAAATTTTTTTTCTCATCGCCATGCAATATATAACTTGCAGTTGGTATTAAGAATCTTCCACCATCACGGGGCACCAAGTGCAACTCATGCCGTATTCCCATTCTTTCTAGGTCTAGTCGAGAATTCAGGTTATCTTTTATTTTTTTCTTGATGTTAAGAATTGTCCCGATAATATTATCATAAATATTCTTCTCAATATGCATGTTATCCAAATTATAATGATGTAGGACATGTTGCCAATAACGTAATTCAAAAAATATGCTCCACTTTGTCCAGTTCAACTCTGATTCATTACGTTTCACTTGTGACTCCCAAAAATTTTATCGAATTTAACACTGCGAATGATCTCTAGTTGTGCCAATATGTCATCTCCGCTCATCATACAAGGTGGCCCACATATCTCTAACTTTTCATTGAAGCATCGATTCTGATGGGTTCTCCAAGAATGATTAGATGGTAAAAACCTACGATAACCCATATAGGCAATTTTTCTTCAATGCTTCAGTCCAATGGAGTAGCTATCACCATTACAAATTGGACATGTTGATCGAGATGGACTTTTATAACGATAATTTAATAATAATTATTTAGATAATGAATGATAAAGATAAATTTTAAATTTTAAAATTATATTGATAAATTATTTATAAAAAAATTATTAAAATGACTTAATATTTGCCTACGCTCTTAATTACATAGATAACAAGTTTATTTGCCTACGGTAAAGATATACGTAGGTAATAAGAATCTTTAGCTATGCTATTTAACGTCGACAAATGATTTTATTTTTAATTATTTATTTTTTTTATTTTTTTATTTTGCTAAAACTTTTTTCGATGTAAAGGAATCGTAGGTAATGATCTTAATTTCCTATGAAAAAATAAACATAGGCAATTAATCTAATTTCCTATGCTAAGTTACCATTGGTAAATTTTTTAAATAAATAAAATAAAAAAATATTTACTGATGATAACTAATCATAGGTAATAGATAATTATCTATGAGAAATTGAATCACAAGTAATTACACTTATTACCTACGTAATTTACCATCAATAATTATTTATAAAAAAAAAAAAAAAAAAAAATACTTTTTGACATTAAATAAATGTAAACAATAAGCCTAAATTTATAGAAAAAAATCTATTTTTTGGATCAGATTCGTTCAGATCTGATTGAATCAGAAGAGATATTTTAAAAAAAAAAATTTTAAGATCCTAATCAGATCTAAGACTTCTCAAATATGATCTTATTGATCTGATAATAAAAATAAAAATTAAAATTAAATCTAATTTAATTATTTCTTTATTTTGAATAATCCAATTATCCTGTGATGATTTCGATGTTTGTCTGAGGTTCTGGATGTAGCCACGCAAGTGCCTGACCTCTATCGGTATTCACTCGGATAGGATCTGAAGATCTTCTTCTTCTCAATCAATCCTTCAAAAATTAAATCTAAATCTGATCTTGAAGATCTTCAAAACTTCTTTTGAAGAACAATCGTTGTCTCTTGCAGCAATGCTGTCTTTTTCTTTTTCTAGCGCCTTTCACTTACTTGGATCGCACCTTGTTCGTGCCTAAAAGCCTTTGGGCATAAAGAAAAGAGAGAGGACCTGAGGATGGTATGAAGGAGGGAGAGAGGTTATGTGGTGTGAGCTAAAGATAGAAGCATTAAATTCTAAGCACAGATAGAATTTATATAGATCCTGCTATGCCATGCAGTGCCACATCATCCTGACCAATCATGACCGTTTGTGCAATCAGATCTAAATTTATTTGGTAGGATGATATCATCTGATCTAATCAGATGAGAGACCCTCGAAACCCTCCTAAGATGGTGCCAAGACTAGGTCAAACAAGACTTCTTGATGCCACATAATTTAATCTCCTGAAGTAACCTAGAGTTCCATCTGTATGGGACTCCATCTTTTATCCTCATGAAGCGCACGCCTTCCTAAGCATGCACCCCATTCCTGTCTACTTTTTTGCAAGGAGATAAGTCCCTAGGTACTCTCCTATGGGTGCATGACACATGGGCAGATGTCTAAGTATTCAGGGTAAATATTTGATCAATATCCGAAAATAAGATTTAGCAGGTAATCGAAAATGGCAGGTTTTATTTTAAATTTATCTCATAAATTAAGACAATCCTTTTCTGATCTGGACAAGCTCCAGTCAAACCAAGTAAAGATTTTTGAGTGAGCTCAAGTATATTTGGCTCAGTCGAGATAAGCTTTAATAAATGTTAAAGAAGAATATTAGACTCAATCGTGTGCTAGCATAATTTTTTTGAACCTAATTAAATCTTATTCAAATCAATTGAACTAGATTAATCCAATTGATGATATCCAGATCCAAACCCTTATTTATGTGATCCAGTTAGGTTCAGTTTCGTATGGTAATGGGATATATCATGATCTCTATCGTCAACATCATCGAAACATCTTTCGATGGATCAAAACCTTTTTGATTCAGACAACTAGTATGATCAATCATCCAAATCATTCTAATTGCTTTCAAAGTTCACCAATGACACCTAGCAGCATATGGTGGCAATCCATCAGAACTGAAAGTGAATCTCTCAGTGTAGTTATCTGTGTGATTAGGTTCCTCTATCTTAAGTTTTGATCGAATTAGGGTTAAGGTAATCTCGTCAAACCCTAATTTTTGTCATATGAATTAATCATTCGATTCAAGTCCAATGTGAAAGCTTAATAGAAACTCTTTCTATTATTTCACTCTGCCATGGTCATGGGCTTATGAACTTAATTCTCATGATCGTTATAGGGCTGCTCCTCATCTATCGAGATAGATAGATTTTCTATTGGTGCAATCTAATTTCTACAATGAACATGCTATAGCCAACATACACCTTAGGATTTTGAATGACTAAGAGATCGAGTTATGGTGTAGTCAAACTATAATACCCTCAAGGTGAACTGTCGATGCACCTCAGATCAAAGAACTAGACACACTATTATAGTTTCAAGCTAGTCATCGACGAGAAGATAGACTTTCTTATGACTGCTCGAGGTAGTTACGCTCAATGCCCTCATTCTCTAATGAGTACCTATACTCTCGCTCTGGTATCTCTACACCGTAGATTCAAGACTCATCTATCCAAAAGAAGCGATCGTACATCAATCTTCTGGATCAATCACCATCCTCATGATGATCCTACGGTCAGGAGCATTTTATGAGTTAATAATGAAAATTCATATCTTAAATTTTTAACTCTTGAAAATATGAACTATCATTATCATTAACTCAAGAGATGTATCACAGACACTTCCAAATATACACTATGATAGAAAATAATCTATTTTATTATTTATAGTTAAAATTATGATTTTATTCTTAGAAGTATATTACAAGTGTCAACCAATCTAACTTTCAGGACACATATATCTAACAAAATTAACATCGATAAATTATTTATAAAAATAAAAAAAATTAATTAAAAAAATATTTATCGATACCAATTTAGCGTAGGAATAAGACTAATTACTGATGTAACTGTTATGCATAGGCAATTCGTCTTATTGCCTACACTAATTTAACATCGATAAATTATTTATAAAAATAAAAAAAAAAATTAATAAAAAAATATTTATCGATATTAAATAAATATTGGCAATAAGCCTAATTATGTTCGGAAGACTTAAGCATGGGTAATTAGTCTTATTACCTATGCTAATTTATCATCGATAAATTATTTATAAAAATTAAAAAATAATAAAAAAATATATTTATTGATATTAATTTAATATAGAAAATAAGGCTAATTACCTATCCAAGTTGTAACCATAGGCAATTGACCTTATTGCCTATGTTAGCTTAGCATCGATAAATTATTTATAAAAATAAAAAAAATCAATAAAAAAAATTTTGATGATATTAAATAAATATAGGCAATAAGGTGATTAATTACTGACGTAATCGTTATGCATAGGCAATTCGTCTTATTATCTATGCTAATTTAGCATCGATAAATTATTTATAAAAATAAAAAAAATTAATTAAAAAAATATTTATCGATGTTAAATAAACATAGATAATAAGCCTAATTACCTACGAAAAGCTTAAGCATAGATAATTAGTCTTATTACCTACACTAATTTATCATCAATAAATTATTTATAAAAATAAAAAAATTAATTAAAAAAATATTTATCAATGTCAATTTAGCATAGAAAATAAGGCTAATTATCTACGTAAGATGTAACCATAGGCAATTGGCCTTATTGCCTATGTTAGTTTAGCATCAATTGATTATTTATAAAAATAAAAAAATTAATAAAAAAATATTTATCGATGTTAAATAAACTTAGGCAATAAGCCTAATTACCTATGGAAGACTTAAGTGTGGATAATTAGTCTTATTATTTATGCTAATTTATCATCAATAAATTATTTATAAAAATAAAAAAATATTTACTGACATCAATTTAACATAGAAAATAAGGCTAATTACCTACGCAAGATGTAACCGTAGGCAATTGGCCTTATTGCCTACATTAATTTAGCATCAATAGATTATTTATAAAAATAAAAAAATCTTTGCCGATGCTAAATAAATGTAGGCAATAAGGTCAGTTACCTATGTAATTCTTATTACCTACGTAAATTTAGCGTCAGTAAATATTTATCAAATATTAAAAAATTAAAACCATCCATTATCAATTCTTTGATTTAAATGCTGATGCTACGTTTACGTGGCTAATTATATTTGACGACGTTTAGTATGTTGCATAGCTAATTATGCCAATTTTACTGATATTTATTCTTTTGCGCAGCTAATTATCCTCTTTACCTATGTAAAATTTTGCGTAGATAAATTTTACATCAGCAAAATTCCTATTTTTTGTAGTGTGGGCCCAATCCTATCATTATTCTATAGCATCTCATGCTAATAGAGTAGTTACGTCTTTTCGATGCAACTAAATTACTATATTCAGTCGAAAATAATCAACATAAGTAGGATGTTTGCACATCTATAATGATGGAAGACTGCTAGACTTAATATATATGCAAAAATTTAATTTAGATCTTATCTAATTAGTAATTATCTACATCACATGCAAATAATTAATCAACTAAATTGGTAATGATCATGGATCTATGATTCGGGCTCGAGCAACTGTGCCTGAATCAAGTCTTAAGGTTACTATTACAAATACATGCACGTCAATCGGGTTCATTATCTTCAACTCTTTAATTCGATCCCAAGCACTCTTGATCTGATCATGATCAAAAGTCTTTTTTTTCTTATTATTTATTATTTAATAATGCTTGTAAGGCCCTTTAAAAGATATTGTCGACTAGCCCTAGGTTACTGTCAGATGCAGCCCAGAGGTCCAGCCATCCTGATCGGAGGGAGGGGGATGACAATGTGAAGACTTTAAGCATGCCGTCCCTCTTCTTCTTTTTCTTCTCATTTATATATTATTTATTTATTTCATCATTATAAATTAAGTAAATAAATAATAAAACATCACAGGCCCTAATCGTATATTGGTCATGATTGCTTTGGTCAACCAATAGGGGTGGCTGGTCACAAATCTTTATCCATGAAATATTTATGGATATAAAAAAGGCTTCAATCTTCAAGCTAAATAACCTATATGGCTCTGATACCATAATATTAGACTTTATGAGGCAATAGAACTTACTTGAAGAAAAAGTCATCAATGCCATCTATGATCTTTGGAATCAATTTTTTTGCAATCACAAGAAGAAATTGAATTGGACGTGCTTTTCACTATCCACAAGCAGCACCTTGATATTCCAATTCCAACTCTGAATATTTTTGATGGGGAAGATCTCACAAACTCGCTCGAGTGAGTTGAGGACCAAGTTCATTGGAGGTATCCTTATATAATGTACCTCATCTATCAGAAATAGTATTTGAATTAGTTTTGAAGACTGAAATAGATGTTATCCATAATGGTTATGTAAAGCTTAATTTTATCACAATAACCATTAGGTACATCTTTATCACTTTATTGGAGACTTATCTTTAGTTAGAGTCCAGATCAAGTTAAAACACCTAAAATAAATCTAGATGAAGGAAGGTATGCCTCTTAAAGATTGTCTTAATGAATTTAATAAAATTATTTTATATTTAAAAAATATTGATGTAAAAATTATTGATGAGGATCAAGCATTTATTCTGCTATAATCATTACCTTCCTCGTTTGAGCATTTTGTTGATAATATACTATATATATGAAAGACATGAGGGCTTTATTAAACTCAAGAAAATTAAAAAAAAGATGCCTGAAACTTGGAGTGAAAATTAGATGGATGGTCTGGTTGCTAAAGATAGATCAAAGAAAAAGAATTCAGATTCAAGTTCAGGAAGTAATAGAAGTAGATCAAAATTTAAAGGAAAGAAAGATAAATGCAATTAAATTATCCTAAACTAAAAAAAAAAGGATTAAGTTCGATAATACCTCTAATGCTAGTGATTTGACTAATGTAGTAGAGGATAGTTCTGATTATGCTAATTATATCCTCTTAATATCTATCAAGTTATCTGGAGATGCTTGGATTTTTGATTTAGCATGTTCTTATCATATGTATCCTCATTAGGATTGATTTTTCACTTATCACCCTATTGATAGTAGTGTTGTGCTCATAGGGTTGTGCTCATCGGGAATACAGTCCTATAAAGTTATTAATATAGGAACAATTTAGGTCAAGATACATGACGGTATTGTTAGGATCTTGTTAGGATCTTGTTTGATATGTGGCATGTATCAAATTTGAGGAAGAACCTAAATTTTTTAAGTACTTTTGATTCACATAGTTTCAATTGAAGGTGAAGTTTTAAAAATTTCAAAAGGTGCTCTTATATGCTTAAAAGCAAATTATCTCATGGCCTCTACTTGCATCAAGGTAGCACAGTTGTTGGTGCTGCATGCATCAGTTTTTTCATCAAAGTACTCATTTATGGCATATACATTTGGATCATATGAGGCTGGTATGTCTATTTTGAGCAAATGGAATTTATTGTACGGGAGATAGTCTAGTGTTAAGTTTAGCACAACCATCCATGGGACAAAGGGCATGTTGAATTATATCCATTTGATCTTTGAGGTCCTGCACTTGTTCAATCTAAAGATGGTTTTTGGTATTTATTGATTTTCATTGATAATTTTTTTAGGAGAATTTAGATATATTATCTTGAGCATAAGAATGAAATCTTTCCCATTTTTAAAAAGTGAAACTTGTTGAGAAACAATCTAACAAGAAAATTAAGAGATGAAAATTGATAATGGTATGGAGTTTTATGAGGGTCAGTTTAATGAGTTTTATAAGGCTGAGGACATTATGAGACACCATACAGTTTAGAAGATACCATAGTAACATGGTGTTGAAATGCATGAATAGGACTCTTTTAGTGAGAGCATGTTGTATGCTCTCTTAATCAGATTTATTTCGAAATTTTTGGGCTGAAGCTGTTAATATGGCCTGCTACTTAATAAATAGGTCTCCATCCACTGTTATTGACTTGAAAACTCCTATTAAGGTATGGTCTGGTACACATGTTGATTATTTAGGTTTAAAGATATTTGGTAGTCCTATTGATGCTTATGTTACTAACAGAAAACTTGGAAAAAGAGCACAAAAATGTATCTTCCTTAATTAGTTATTAGTATATTTTGAAGATATGGTCTATTTGTATATATATTGCTTGCTATTGTTGCATTGTTTGACTTAGAGCTTGAGCAACTTAATATCAAGATAGGTTTCTTGCATAGTGAACTTAAGGAATAAATTTATATACAACAGCTAGAGGGATTTTTTGTTCAGGATAAAGAAGACCATGTTTGCTTATTGAAAAAATTATTATATGATTTGAAACAATCTCTGAGGTAGTAGTATAAGTGATTTGATGCATTTATGCTTGAGCATGACTACTTTTGAAATGACTATGATAGTTATGTTTATCACAAGAGGTTTTTAAATAGTTTTTTTGTTTATTTGTTGCTCTATATTGATGACATGCTCATTGCAGTAAAGAATATGTTTGAGATTAGAAAGTTAAAGGCTCATCTTAGTAGTAAATTTGGGATGAAGGACTTAAGTAAAAAAACATTTTGGGTATAAAGAATATTTATAGAGATCAGTGCACAGGTAGATTATTCTTATCATAGGAAAATTATATAATGAAGGTGCTTGAGAGTTTTGGTATATAGGATTGCAAGCCAATGAGTACTTTACTTGCAGCATTTCAGACTTCTAGTTATTTTATCTCCATAATCAGATGAAGAGGAATATATATTATGTGTTCTATATGCTAGTACAGTTGGCAATATCATATATTCTATAGATTACACATGTCCAGATACCTCACAAGTCGTCAGTGTCATTAGCAGGTACATAGGGCATCTAGAAAATATCTATTGGCAAGCTACGAAATGGATCTTATGCTATTTGAGAGGTACTATGGATGTTGGTTTGGTATCTATTCGAGGTTAAGACATTTGCAGCAGTATTATTGGTATGTGGACTATGATTATACATGTGATCTAGACATGAGGAGGATTTTAATAACCTATGTTTACACTCTTTCAAGTTGTGCTGTCAGTTGAAAAGCAATTTTATCATCTACTATTGCTATGTATACTATAGAGATAGAGTATGGGCTGCGGTAGAAATAGTGAAAGAGGCTATTTGGCTACAAGATTTGGTTGGTGATCTTAGCTTATAGTAAGATGTGACTATTGTTTATTGTGATAGTCAAAATATCATACATCTAACTAAAAACGAGATGTATATATAATGAGAGGACCCAGCATATTGATGTCACATTCTACTTTATTCAGCATGTTGTATCACAAGGGGTTATTGAACTAAACAAGATTCCTATAGTAAATAATCTAGTAGATATGATGATCAAGCCACTTGCCACTCTCAAGTTCAATCACTGCTTGGATTTGGTTCGTGTTTTGAAATGCTGAGCTTGCCCCTTAGGGGCGTTATTGAAGGAGATGGAGAGGAGTTCACTATTTTGTATGGTAACTTAATGAAATTCAAGCCAAGATGGAGAGTTATTGAGTGTGGCTTAAATTTGGTGTGACCTGCGGTATGAATCTAATCCATTTTGGACTTTATTAGCCTACTTGGATATTTTGATCTTTTCTTTTTATTTTAGGATGGTGGCTATATATATATAGAGAGAGAGAGAGAGGTAGATTGAGCTCTGCTCGACCGAATCTCGGTCTATATTCGATCAGATTCTTGATCGTTGGATCAGCATGTATCTATGCGCACACACCTGAAAATACGCTCCTAAAAAAAAAATAGGCACACGCCTGTGCCTGAAAAAAAATTTTCAATATTTTTAGGCACCTTTAGGCCGAAAAAACTAAAAAAAAAAGACCTGCACCTGAAAAAAAAAAGCTACAAAAAAAAGGTGCTTGTAGGCACCTTCAAGCGCATTTTTCTTTTTTTTTTAGGTGCAAGATTTTTTTCTAATTTTTTTTTTCAATTTTTTTGGGCCTGAAGGCGCTCTCAAGACGTCTAAAAAAATTAATTTTTTTTTTAAGCTCAGGCATGTGCCTATTTTTTTTAAGTCATGCCTTTTCAGACGCATGTGCGTAGATGCACGCTGATCCAACAATCAGAGATCCGACCAAATATGGACTGGGATCTGATCGAGCGAAGTTCAATCCACCTCTCTCTCTATATATATATACATATATATACATATATATATATAATCATCTATGTTGTTATTTGAGCCGTTTCTTATTTTTTATACTTCATCTTTTTTGATATAGTAAAATCTCTCTCCATCTTCATCTATGGATGTAGGCTAAAGTTCAATCCATGTAAATGATCATTGTATCTTTTTTTCTACATATGATTGTTTGTTATTATTTTGGATCCCACACTAATATGTAACCTTGCAATAGCTACACTAGAGCAATCTTGGATTAGTCATTTCGTAAAATTAATAGACCTTTTATTAATAAATGATTCATCTTCTCGTAATGCTAACAAGTAAAACTAGGATGCCATGCATATATAAACTATCTTCAGCTAACGCACATGAAGCTTTATAGGTATGTATGAATTATTTATCTATGTAATAAAATAGTTTAGTTATTTTTTAAAATAATATTTTTATTATATATAATAAATCTATATCTTTTAGGAGTTTAATTATTGAATGTTGTTTGTTGTATAATTTAGTTTTCATGCATGATAGAGATGTGCATTAAGAGGAGACAATACTATAGACACTACTACAAAATGAAGTTACGACAGTACTTACTATTGCAGCGGTTCGAAAACTACTACAATAGATTTTAAGATAGTGCTTCTACATAATCATTGCTATAGATTTGACCTATAGCAGTGGTTATCCAAAACTGTTGTTATATGTCAATCTATCGCAGCAGTTACGTAGAACCGTTGCAATAATCAAATTTATGATAGCGGTTATGCATGATCGCTGTCATAGATTAATATTATGCCAGCGGTTATAGTTAACTATTACTATAGGTCAAATCTATGGCAGCGATTAATTTAATCGCTGCGATAAATTAGACCTATTGCAATGATTTTTTATAATCGCTATCATAAATTAATATATAGCAGCGGTTTTGGATAACCACTATCATTGATCAGATCTATGGTAGCGGTTTTATGTAACCGTTGCAATAGATTGCTTATGACAGCGGTTTTTGCCAAACACTGCTATAGATTCATAATATATATTTTTATTTTTTTGAATATGATATTATTTTAGAATTTAAAGTCCATCTTGATCATTCATTATCTAAATAATTATCATTAGAGTATCATCACAAAAGGCTGCCTCGATCCGATAACCCTAGCTATGTCGATCGATAAAATTTGATTTCGATGATCATGAACGATCGCATAATGATCTGATAGATAAAAACTACCGATTGATCTGAAAACTTGCAATAATGATCTCGATGATGTTTGTAGCATACTATCAAAATTTTATTTTAATCAAACATCATTATCATGATCAATCTAGCACTGGATGATTTCGGACGTTAAATGAAAAATGAGTGACCAAAAGGCCAAACAATACTCAATTATGAGGTAATTTTTTAGATACTTTGATTATTTATATGGTGGCAATCATAAAATTCAAAGTGCATATATATGAATAATTCAAAAATATATGTCTTCTAATACTCATTCTTAAAGACCTTATATAATTATGCTTGTGCTTTTATGGGATATGTTTAACATGAATACTTCATATAAACATGGTTTGAATTTTACGATCACCATCATACAAATAATTAAAGCAATAGCAAAGATCAATTATCTAAAAAATCATCTATTAATTTGATATAGGGGTGGCAACGAGTCGAGCATGGATCGGGTCAGTCTATACCCATACCCGTCACATAAGTAAAAATTCTATATTTATACCTACCCGTACCCGCTTTAGATCAGGTCAAGTTGGATCCAATAGAGATGCGGATTGGATCGGGGTATATAAGAACGATTAATCAGATCATGTCGGATCGGATACATATAAACAATATAAAATTATCATAATTTTGAATGAAAAATATGTATTAAAATTATATCGAATCAAATTTGGATCGAGGCATACTATTATCCGTACCCAATCCGAATCTGCTTTATATTATATTTTTTAGAATCCATACCCGCCCCGCATTCCAATCGCATCAAATATTCGGTAGCTCAAATAAAATTGCCATCCCTAATCAGATACTATTTGGTCTTTTGATCACTCATTTTTTATTTAACAGTTGAAATCATCCAGTTCTAGATTGATCATGATATAGTATGCTATAAACATCACCGAGATTATCATTGAAAATTTTTAGATCAATCGATGGTCTTTATCTATCAGATCATCATACGATTGTTCATAGCCATCGAAATTAAATTTTATCAATCGACATAGCTAGGACTATTGAATCAATGTAGTCTTTTGTGATGATACTCTAACAATAATTATTTAGATAATGAATGATGATGATAGATCTTAAATTTTAAAATTATATCATATTCAAAAAAAAATATGAAAAATATATATTATGCATTTATAACAACGGTTAGCAAAAACTGCTGCTACAGAGTCTATTACAGCGGTTGATAATCGCTACTATAAATCAAATGGCAGTGGTTATATACAATCGCTATAATAGACCTATGGTAGTGATTTCGAAAATCGCTACCATAGATCTGGCATAAAATTTTTCCTACACGTCGAATTTTTCATGTTTCCAACCTCCACCCTCTCATTCATTCTCTCTCTCTCCTCTCTTTTCGAGCCGTACCTATCCTCTCCATCGCCGACCTGCCCTCTCATGGACCGCCTCCCTCTTGCGCCGCCCCCCCTCCCTCTCTCTCTTTCTCTCTTCTCATCTTGGCTACTCGTGCCCTAGCTACACACCCTGCGTTGGCCTACCTGACACCGCCTCCCTCCCTGAGCCCCACCACCAGCTCCAGCCCCCTCGAACCTGGCCTCACCTCCCTCGGCCCCGACCCCATCCCCATCAAGTTGGACCTCCCTCAGCCCAGTTCTCCACCACCCCCTTCCCTCTAGCGTCGTCGCTAGCTTCGACCCCCTCGGCCTCGGCCTCCTTTAGCCTACCCCTTTCTTCTAGCACCACCACCGGCCTGCCCCACCGCCGCCAGTCCTCCCTCTAGCACCGCTATCAACAACCTCATAGTCTATGCGACCCCCTCCCTACAATAGGTATAATTTTTTTATTTAATTTTAAATAATATTAATAATCAATTATAATATTTATAATAATATTTACTATTATATTTATTATAATTATTATAAATATAATTATAATATTTATTATAATAATATTATAATAATATAGATAATATTATTATAATATTATAAAATGGATGGTTGTCTACTATTTTACACTTATAGATTTAATTGCTTATTAGTACAATCAATATAATAGGGTACATACTTAATCCATGGCAAGTATTGACATTATTTGATATGGTTGATATGATTGGTGCATGGCTTATTTATTATCTAACATATGCAATGTATGTTCAATATGTGATGGAGTATTAGTACAATAATATTAGTTCAACAATGGGGCTGCTACACAATTGTGGTCCATCCATGGGCTTATGCTTGTACCTTATACTCTTATGCCACTATATTATATATATATATATATATATAATTAATTTTCTTCACTAGATGTATGCAATATAATTATATTCTATGTAGTTTTGATTTAGAGTTTTCTTTTCAAATCGGTATAAATGCAAATTCTAAACAAACTCATGAATTTCTTTAATCTATCAAAACTCAAGAGTGAATTTGTTCTAGTGGTTTGCAGTAATTTTCTTTTTTTCTTATTATAAAGAGGCTATGATGATTTTGGATGAAAAATGATTAATTCTTAATATGATTTTAGTTATATGAGTTCTCTTATTTTTTCTCTTCTACAAATAGTTTAATAATTTCGAATGGCAAAGCGATCTTAGATGGCCTGTGACTATTTAGCGGATAACCATTCGCAATCGATTTGATTTAGTTATAGCAGATATCGAAAAGAGTTTTATAATATTGCATGATTAAATGATGAATCTGAACCTCTTTTTTTTAATTTTTTTATTTTTTTAATATTTTAAAGAGAACCCCCATCGATGGGCTCTAACTATGCTATGGACTATACCAATCGATAAGCTAAAAACACCTGCCGATGGGTTCTAAATCATGCCAGCGGATTTTGAACCATGCCAATAGATTCTTGACCATCATGTTCTGGACTATAACTTGGTAGCTGGATGTTGAGGCACCAGGTAGGCGGCCATGAGTAGAACTCTAATAGAGATACATTTGAGTGATGGTTTATAGGCTACAGAAGCAGAGTTTAAGCTTTATTACTGTTCTCATCAAGACACAGCGGTTCTGATATAAATGTTAGAATTTATTTATGGATGTAATTTATATTATAAAATTTATTGCATAAAATTTTTTGAATTATTACTTATATTTTGTTGTTTTTGTTTATTGTATTGTATAATAATAGATCCATCAATTGATCAGTGTACATAATCTCCAGCATCCATACATTTATATATTTTTATATGGATGGAAGAATTATGTATAATGATCAATTAATTATCTAATTTGAATAGTTTAAAAATTATAAATAATTCTATAGATAATTATAATAATTAAATAGTATGCTGAGAGTTTTTTTAAAAAAATTGGATAGTATTTTTCTTTTGTTCTCCCTATATGGGAGAACTAAGGTAAAATGCTGCTAAAATTTTTTTTGATTTCTATTGTATATTGTTTGATTACTGTAATGAATTTATAGAATTAATATAATTTTTGAATGGGATAGAACTTATCTTTATCTATTAGTTGGTGATAGGATGCATTTATTGCATATCTGAATATGACATTTAATGTAAGCTCCACACATGATTTGTTTACAATGCATTGGTATATAATGTAAGTTCCATACATGATTTAATTACAATATCATCATTTTTATAAGGCATTGAAGATTATTGAATAGCTGAATTTTACTTACACCAAGATATATGTATATCCTAATAATTATACGTTCTATTGGGAGGGGATGCCAATCAAAACGAGTGCACGAGATGTGGTGTATCAAGATAAAAATAGAATAAAAATAGTACATCAATCCATGTACCTTAAAAGTTGATATAATACTTTTCTTTGATTTCGAGACTACAAAAGTTATTTATATCGATAAGGACATCGAAGAACATGAGATGGCATGAAAAGGATCGAACAAAAGATGATGCATTGAGGCATCCAGCTGATGGAGAGGCATGACAGAAGTTTAATAAAATACATCCCAATTTTGCATAAGAGATACACCAAATGAGGTTGGACTTGTCATGCGATGGTTTCAACCCATTCAAGCATATGAATACCGTCTGTAGTATATGGTCAGTGTTTATTCATATTTGCAACCTCCTACCATGGATGTGTATAAAAAAACTCTTTGCTTTCATGATAGTGCTCATCTTTGGATCGATGGAGGTAGATAATAATATTATTAATATCTATTTGTAGCCTCTTATTGTTGAGATGAAATATTTATAGAGTATTCAAGATATTCTAACTTTTGATGCTTTGATGAATGAGTTATTCTCCATACGTGTAGCACTTCTGTGGATAATAAATGACTTTCCAGCTAATGTCCTAATGTCGGATTGGAGCATGAAAGGTAAGCTAGCATATCCAGTTTGTGAAAAAAACATCCAATCTAAAAGGTTGACACATCGGATCGAGCTTTAGTTTTATAAGGCATCAACATTTTCTTCATTGAAATCATCCATATAGAAGGATGCACGCTCCTTTGATGGCACTATTGAAAAATGTGAGGCACTTAGCTTGATGTCTGGAAGTGAGGTATTGAAAGAGTTGGATGGTCTTAGTATTGAATTTGAAAAAGATGATCTGATTGGTGATAAAAAGAGAAAGCATCGATCAAAGATAGATGACACATATTTTAATTGAAGAAAAAAAAATCTTTTTTGACTTGCCATATTGGAAGACAAACTTATTGCGCCACTACTTAGATGTAATACATATTAAAAAGAACGTATGCAAGTTCCTATTGACAATAATCTTAAACATCAAGGATAAGATCAAGGATGACTTGAATTTTCAATTTGACTTGAAAGAATGGAGTATTAAGAGATTACTCCATCTGAAGCCGACTAGAGGAGAGCAATGGAGGCTCCCTCATGCATGCTATATTATGAATATCTCCGAATGGTCCATATTTTTTCATGTGTTGGAGAACGTAAAAGTCCTAGATGGGTACGAAGGATTTGAACTATTATGGGATGGTGGAGAAGATATTTATCTTGGATTACTATTCTAAAGGAAGGATTGCATTGATAAAATGCGATTGATTTAACACCTTGTCTCAATCAGAGATGAAGACTAATGAGTGCAATTTTATTCTCGTTAACATGTAATGCCATCTCCGCACTGAAGAACCGTATAAATTTGTCTTTCAAGCTAGTCAAGTCTTCTACGTACGTTAGTGATCCCTTGGAGCCTCAATGGGATATTGTTGTGAAGATGGTGCCTATGTAGATCTTTAATGATACCGAGGTTGATGATAATGTTGGACCATGCGTATAAAGTGCTCCTCTAAGACAACTTATTTGGTACTATTGAGATCTTAGATATATTTGTTAGAAATGATGGTGATGTCCATATTATAGATGTAACTAGATGATGAGTTTAACATTTTGGTATAAATGTTAGAGTTTATTTATTGATACTCTACTGATATAAATTATTGTTCAACATATTATATTGGTTAATATTCATTAATGTTGTAGATCATGATAGTACTGAAATGCCATCTAGTTTTCACCCTCATCTCTCGACAGGCTATGCGGAGCTCAACATCTGAGCTGCTATCGGCATATATTTCATTCACCTCTACATCGACTACCCAGTCACCATCGACATCTACTCCTCCACCAGCATCTGAGCATCTACCATCAATCACATCTCTGGCACATGCTTCACCCATCGATGAGTCTTCACTGATATCCACATTGCACGATCACATGACCAGTAAGAGTATATTTTTATTATATCAATTATTTATTTATTTATTTTTTTTATAGTTATTGTACACTCTTACATATTTGTATAATGTATTTTTATTGCAGATGCATTATCCAGTAAGATATTTTGTGGTCCCACATGCATGTCGTATGTATGAAACCACCAGCATCAGGTCATGGTAGAGTATGATCAAGAGGAAAGGCTAGTTAGGGAGGTTGCGTAGGAGATGCATTTCTTTTTCGAAGTGCTTGTGAGGCAGTCTGATATCATTCCAGTACTGCCTATAGACTAGCTATTGATAGACGTTGGTGTCAGAAATCGAATATGAAAGGAGATATGAATCAGTGCATCTTAATTATATTTATGTATTTTATATATTTATATTATATTTATTAGAATAATTTCATAACTGACTTCTGATAATTTTGTACAGAGAAGGTACGACTTTTCAGATCACTAGGGGCTCAAGATGTCCGACTGAAGAAGATTGAAGAGTTGTACCAAAATTATAAAATCAAGCTCCATAAATAATGGCTCGAGCATCGACAAGACACTTTGGAAGAGCTTGTTCTTTGAATATAGGACTATTCCCTAAGTCAGTAGGAGGAGATGGTTAGGTATCGGAGGAGCCAAGAGTTTTATGTTTAATTAATTTCTAACTTTTAAATTTTTCAATACACTTAAAATTATATTTAAATATTTTTTAAATATTTATTATTTAAATACTTATGATTTAAATACTTTTTAGGCTATCTTCCATCAGAATCGAGAGAACCAGGCAGTTCAAAAGTACATGCACGCTCTCAACCATAAGTCTATGGCCAGTCGTATGCATAGAGAGATAATAAATTTTGAATCTTATTTGATAAATTAAATTAATATTTTTTTTATATATTTTTAATAAGTTGATTCATTGTTACAGCTGACGAGAAAGGGAGTGATGCTCACCTGTAGCGCCATCTTTCGATCTAGTAATACAGACAAGAAGGGCAAGCCGATGAACGACGTGATCGAAAGAATTTTTATAAGCAATAAATAAATTAGTATGATTAGTATTATAGCAATTTTTATGATATTTTATTTAAATTTGTAATTACAGGAGCAATTAGACGCACTCGTGAGCGAGGGCCCGGACACCTCTGACCCCTATGACCATCTATCTCAAGTTTTGGGGCCTAAGCATTCTGAAAGGATCCAATGCAAGCCCGGACATATGCCGACGAGCTACTGGTTTAAGGCAAGCGTCTCTTCACATGCTTCTAGGATCGTCAGTCACGAGCAGCTTGAAGAGCCGTTGGTGTAGATAGTTTAGGCTACAGAGTGGGTTGTTCAGGTTATGGAGCGAGCTACTCAGACTGAGAAGCATACATCTCAGCTACAGAACATCGTCACTGCTATGGTGACGAGGCTCTCCATACGTTTTAGAGCTGACTTTATGGGCATTGAGAATCTATTGGCCAGTGCTTCAGCTCCAACCCCTAGAACTCTAACTCCAGCTCCCCCAGCTCGTGCTCCATCTCCTCTCGGTGACGATTATTTAGATTTAGATATAAATTTTTAATATATTTTTTAAAAATATTATAATAAATTTTATTCAATAATAAAATTTGAGCATTTCATATATATTCTTGTATTATTTTAGATATATTCTTGTGTTATATATTGAACTACATTTATCAGGTAAAAAATAAAAATTAAAAAATATATATTTTTTTTTATTATTCAAAATCTATGGCAACGATTGACAACCGCTCCTATAGGCGTGCCAACCGCTATCACAAATTTCATACCAACCGCTGCATAGATCTATTATAGCGATTGTATAACCGCTGCGATAGAGTTTATGACAGCGGTTATATAACCACTGCCATAAACGAACTATTGCAGTGGTTATCTAGCTACTGTCATAGCAAAGATATTGCAGTGGACAGTGATTGATTAACCATTATCATAGATCAGTATAATAGTGGTTATTTAATCACTGATATATATATAACATATGATAATGGTTATGATAATCATTGCAAAAATGGCTATCATAATTTTTTGAGAGAAAAAAGATTATTCATCGAGTGGATCATCGAAGAAGATAAAAATTATTAAAAAAGTATAATAATTTCTAAATATTAGTATTGTATACATATCAATAATATTTTTGAATTTATTGATCAATATATTAAATATATTTTTTTTTCAAGCATTTCAATTCATGAGTTGCACGCTGCATTTATTTATAAAGAGACTCAGTAAGACATCGACATTCTTAAATATTATAATGCTTGTCAATTGAATCTTTGCATGATCAACAACGTCATTATTTAATAAAATAATCTGAACTTTCAAACGCGTCCATTGAATCCTTGCATTGCAACAACGTCACCATTTAATAAAATAACCTGAAATTCCAAACGCGTCCACATAATGTGCCACTACCAACGAGACACCGACAAACTTATCCACTATGATCCGCACATTTTCTTATGACGGAGGGATTCATATATGAAAAAAATCGAAAAATATGAACTGCATCAAACTAGAAAAATTATTAGATAGATTTAATTTATAGTAAATACAATATATTAGATCAATTAGAAAAAATTTCTTGTTCCTGTTTGTGTATAACTTTTATAATAACCTTTGACTTGGAGCCATATTAATTAACTTTAGATTTCTCAAGAGTCTAACAAAATCATGCAACGAAAAAGAATAAAAAATTCAAATCAAGGTAGATAGACGAAAAATCTAGAAGTCTATAATTACTGGAATAGGAATGGCAATTTATATAAAATTTCATTACAAATCCGACTTAATAATATGGGTTTTACTTAACCTACAATAGATCCCAGATAGATATGAGTAATGACAAAACCCACAAAATGCATAAATTAGAGAAAAAATTAAATTGAATGTGTTGGATTTTGCAATAATTTGAAATTTTATCACATGGTATATTGTTTTGGTGACGATAAAATTCATGATCATAAGGTTAGTTATAATAAGGATCAAATTATTTTCTCACTGATTTGAATATTTATAGAATGGGTAAATGTTAAATAGTAATTAAAAATAATAATAACGAGTCTATTTTATGGTATAAGGCTATTCTACAATTTTGATAGAAAAAATATATACCTCCCGCCATGCTAAGATGTTTGACAAGAAATTAGGAGGCCTTATTCCACAATTAGCATCCCCTTCGATTATTTCCCTTTTCTTCTTATCTTGTTCTCTCGCTTATTAGATTAAAGGTCACTCTCGGGAAGCCTCCAAGAGACTTGTAATTAGATTGAAGGTCACTGGTTCACTTGCACCTGGTGCATGCAATAATTTCTCCTCCAAATGACGATAAGGAAGCAAAGTGGATCGGTTTTAAAAACCAAAGGGTTCGAAGGAGCCTCGATGGTCATAGAAGTTGAAGTCATAGAGTGGGGAGAATGGAGGTCAAGGCTCTCGCAGTTTGCCTCCCAATGGCAACTCAAGGCCGCATAAATCCCTTCCTCAAGCTAGCCAAGATCGCCCACTCAAAGGGCTTCTTCATCACTTTGTCTACACCGAGTTTGACTATGCCCGCCTATTGAAAGCCGGCGGCCTGGATGCCGTGAAGGGCTCCGATGATTTCCGCTTCGAAACCATCCCCGATGGCCTCCCGCCATCCGATCTCAACAGCAACCGGCACATAGCCAGCCTGTCTGATTCCCTCCGCAGGAACGGGTTGGTCCCCTTTCGTGATCCCATAGCTAGGCTTAACGCTGCAGCAGCGCCTCCAGTTAGCCTTATCATCTGGGGCGGCCTCATGAGCTTCGGTCGGAAGGCCGCCGCAGAGCTCGGCATCCCTGACATCACGTTTTGGACTGCTAGCGCCGGTGGTTTGATGAGCTACCTCCATTACCCACAGCTCATTGACAAGGGCTTGGCACCAGTAAAAGGTCTAAATACCTCTCTCTTGCTCTGACCTCCCCTTGTGATTTCCTACGATTAACGGTAACAAGCTAGGTTGAGGCTTGCATGATAACTTCGTTTTTTTTTTTTCGAATGGAGGGAGACTAAGGTTAATTAGAACCTTATTAGTCACCTGAAATTTATTAGCAAAGAAAAAATATTTACAAGAAGAAGGATATGCAGAAGAGAATAAAAACCTTTGTTACAGAAGGGGAAGTAAGAGCCTGATAAAAGAACAGCTCCCACGGAACAAAATCTACAGCATCCCAGCTGGATGATGCCTGAGGTTGAGGACCAAAATATATATTAATAACTTAATAATAACAAGTCTGTACCTATATAACAGCTCCCACTAGTTGCTCAAAATCCTTTTTTTCAGTTCTAATATAAACCACAGTGGATTTATCCTCTCCAATCATGCCAAGGAACTCGAGAAGTTGGATGACAGATAATTCTACTTCCAACAGTGTTTTTCTCGATTTTTCTTGGTTGTAGATCAGTGTTCCCTTTTCATTTTCTCATGGAATGAATCTCAAACTCCTTGGTCTTAACTTGCTAAAACAAGAAAAGATCCTGTCACTCCATATTTATGTTGGTTGTTTAGAAGTGTCGTAGGCCTAGAATTGTAGGAATATAAAAGAATTTTGTATTAGTTTTTTTGGCTTGTATCGAATGAGCACGATACAACCTTTACATAAACTTCATGACAATCTTGCATATACCCTAGTCACCTACCAAACATTACTATAATATTTTTTTTTACATTACATACACAACAATCTTCATCTATCATGACTTTCAATCTACCCATAACAATTTCCATGCAGGATATGTCATGAATCAAGTTTAATTTCCAACAATTAATCATTTGAATTGTTGGCTATGAAATTTATGTATTAAGTCAAATCCAGAGACATGAAATTGGAATGGCACCAAAGTGCAAATTAGGTAGCCCAACAGTCCTCGAGTTCAGCTTAATTAAATTGGCACTGCAATCCCTAATATCACATTGGGCATTTGCTGATGTATAAATGATAAATTATCAATATTTTAAAACATCACAAAGCATCACAAAAACGTCGGTAAGTGAAGAGTGAAAACCGCTCTTCCCAACGCTTGCAAAAAGCGTCAAAAAATACCGAATTTATTACCAACACTTATTTGCAAGGAAAATGTAGGAATATTAAGCATTGGTAAGTACATTGGGTAAATCAATTACCAATGGTTTAAAGCGTCCGCAATGTTCTACTCACACAAAAAATAATAAAATAAAAGTAAAAATTCAGCAATGGTAATACCAAAATGAAGGGACAATCCATTTCGTAGGAAAAGGTGAGTCCTATCTCCCAAACCAAAAGTCTTTGAATACTAAAACACAGGACTGATTTTATCAGCTCTTTTAACTATCAGAAAACAGATTTTGTGGCACAAATAAGCAGAGTGACAGCCTATAAAAGTCATCAGATCAGATTATAATGAGTTCAGATCAACCATTCAACCATTTTAACCTTTCACTCCTAAGAGTTATCATTCTCCTGAATCATAATTTATTACTGCTCAATCCATCATTCAACATCATAAAAAGACTGCAAACATGCAACATTCTATGTACTTCAATACATAATGTCATCCTCAAGTGCAATCTACAACCAGGCAACAACTGCAACACCCTATGATGTCATCAGATAGGCTTAACATACTGCAATATATAAAAGCAGCATCATCAGGGGTTTGTTCTGTCAAGTGGAAATTATGAGTAAGTGCATTTCTAAACCAATTATCAGCAAAGAAACATCGTCTTAATTCAGTTTAGGCATTTAAAACATCATCCCATGTATAGGCATTCAAATCAGGAGCTTTAGAAAGTGATATACTAATTAGTCTCATTAAGACACTAAATGTCACAATCCTTAAATAGTAAGTCACATAAAACCTTATCATATATGGTACCATTTTGGCCACAGTGACGCCATCATTGACAACTTTTAGAGACCCATATTTGCTCTCCAGAACAACATTCCTGCCCTTTGGGTCAAGAGTGACCCCCACGAGGTCTGCAAGCTTATTAACTCCAGTCTGATACAAGTGAATTAAGCATACATGAGGGACATGTCAGTGGAGTGGAAAAGAAAGCACCATCACAACAAAATCTTGTAACATATTTTTTTAAAAAAATGAGCTTAGTTGGAGCTTCTTAATGGCTGACCCAAAGATGTATAGAAAGACGATAAATGCCATCTGGTGCAGATATAGAAGAAGCCAAACCACAACAATAATTGAAGCTTAAGAGCAGCAAAGCAAACCAGGAGCACAATAAATTTACCTAGAATCCCGAACTGCTGAAGATGAAGAACTGTGGAATAAGGAAGATTGGAAGAATACTCAAAATAGCTGATTAGAAAACCCACTGCAAAAGTGCTCAGCAAACATAAGTTTGACGGTGTCTGCAACGCGGAATTTGTGGAACCAGCTAAACATCCAGAGAAGATTAGCAAAAACTGGAAACCACCTCTTAAGAACTGATAAAAGAGCTAATAGGAAACTAAGTAAACATAAAATAGTCACTGGACGCCTGAAGCCGAAGAAAACATGATAGACAAGCCTGGCACAGCAAACTTTAGCATCTGACAAAATAACATGAATACCTTGATCCTGCATCAGAAAAGCATCAAATTAAAGTCAGAATAAAACTTTAAATGCATAAGGCTGAAGGATAATCTAAGAAAATGGCAGTGTAACCATGCAATTATACATAAACTTCCTGCCACAGTGCAATATGCACATAGTTCAAACAAAAGAAAAATACAGTAAGCCGTCATGTTCTTAAGTGAGCCCCTGACCTTGATATGAAGCAAGGCCTCCAACAGCATAATGGAAGTCAAGTAATGAATTTGCATCCTTCATCAAAGCTTGAAGTTTTGATGCGACATCCTACAAGATATAAGTGCAACAAGACAGCAAATTAAAGATCTCACATAAATTCTCAATAATCTAAAAAATGACAGCTTACAGTTATACCTCAAAGATTCTGGCATCCCAAGATGCTATCGACCCTCGGTGCATGGAACAAGTCCTTTGATATAGAAAGTGATGATCCAAGTTTTTCTACAATAACCGCACATGTTGCATGACTTATTTCAGCACTCTTTTCTACTCCAAGAGTCTGGAATGTCTTTAGTGCCTCATATGTAATTCTTCTAAACTGTAAAATACAAGGCAAATTAGCCACCTGCAATTCTCAGCTTTAAAATCCGATAACATGTTCCATATGACAGCATGATATTCATTGCTAAAACAAGGAACTAAAAGTGAATTGCCATGTGGGATAGAATAAATCACAGTTCACATCAATGCATAAGTTTCAAAGAGCAAACATGTAGAACTCCTTCAAAACTTTGGCAAGGAAATGGATGAGAAGGAAAAAGAAGGTTGCATTAAACATTGATTTTTCCAAACTTATTACCGCTTTTTCAAAAATAAAATTTCACAGGAAAAATAAGCCAAATTTGATATCATATCCTGGCAAAGTTGTGTGTTACATGTCCAAATTCTGAAAGAAAGACAACCAGAATTCATGAAATTTTCATATCCTAGTGCAAGTCAAAATCAATGTGAAATGAGAAAATAGACCATTCATGAAAACCTCAAGCCAGTTCACGTCATGAAAAAACTGCATGATCAACTTCTTTTCTACATATCAAAAATAACACGAGAGGCTGATTCACACGGTATAGAAGAAATCAAGACTTATAATCCAGAACTCAAGCTCAAGCTCATATTTGAAAGCAATGTTGGTGTTCTACCATCAAATGAAGAAAATAAACCATCAAACAGGGAGACTTCAGAAAAAATAATAATAATAATAAGGAATAATGATGACTAGATGTATGATTGGTTGATGGTCCACAAAAAAGTTTTTGTGTGAACATCCATGCATTCTGCCTTCAGGCTGACCCTCTAAACTGTTTTCCAGCTCATCTAATGCATCCCACAAACCTCAGTTAGAGCCAAAAAGGTTGTATAATACGCATTTTGGATGAGTTCTTGACTTCTTGGGTGAGCAGGGCAAGTAGATAGTAGTTTAAGCAGCTAGAAATGTATGTTTAGGCATTCTGGATCCAAGTTTTATCTTAGAAAATCCAACTAATGACGATATCAGCGAGATGGTCTCACGAAGTAAACTAACAGATGAAATTAAATTCCACATGCATAAGGGTAAAATTTTTTGCTACAGCAATGATGTATAATATACAGATATGAGAAGGACTGCCCTGCTATAAGTTTTGAGTTTGTGAAAGTCACACCAATAGAGCTGGAAGAAAGAGAGACAATATAAGCAAGAGGCACAAGATGAAAGAACCATCTGAGCTCAACTTTAAACAGCATAAGAAATTCAAGCTACAATTGTAATAACCTAGTTAAAAAAGAAAAAAATAATCGAAACCTCATGCGCTGTGCACGTGAGATAGGGTTGGAAGACTCCCATCTTCCGTCTCTTCTCCGACTCCGGCTAGAAATAGGAGTTTAGTGCTCGTCGGATTCCGATGAAACCCCTTGGACTCGGCCTATAAAGAGCCTCAAAACCTTCCCATGTGTATTGCCTCTCGACCCTCAATCAATTGCCGGCAAAATCCATGAGATTTTCCTAGATTTCCGCCATCTATTTTCAAAAGCCACCATAAGTTTCACCGGGAAAGAAGACCAAATACCACGCCAAAGATAAGGTAGGGCCTTTGAATCTTCTTCCCCTTCTTGTTTTTAGTTTCTTGATGCCCTTGTTGGCAGGATGGTTTTTGGTGAAGAAAGCTTTCCCCTACTTTTCTTTTGATTTTTCTTCCACCGAACCAGCCGCCGTCGCTAAAGAATGGCCTTGCTCGGATGGCTGAGGATTGGTGTCATCAAGGTCTACCGGCATTATAGCGGGGATGGTCACCACCACCGTTAGGAGGTCGCCAGCCGTGGGACGGGATCATTTCTATGAAGAGGGGTTTGGTTGCCTCCTTTACTTTCTTTTCCAAGGAGAGGAGAAAAAGAAAAAAAAAAAAAACAGAGAAAAATTCTCTCTCTTCCTTCGCTTGGCTTGTGCTTCCCACTTTCTTTCTCTAGAATAATTTTATTTTCTCTCTCTATTTTCTCTCTCTAGAATTTTCTTTCATTAGATTGATTTTCTTCCTTCATTGATCTCTCTCTAGATGTCTTTTAAACTAATAGATGGTCCACATACCCAAGTAACCTAAATTAATTAGTTGACCCTAGGTGGGGTCCTAGACTATGATGTTTAGGTATTTATATATAATTTCTCTGCATAGAATTTTTATGTTTAACCTTGATTATGTAGAGGTATGATTGTCCACATAAAATGCCAAGCAGAACACTTGGCTTCTGAATCTGTAGATCCAGAGGATTATCAATTACTTTGCTAAGTTAATAACCAGTAGAGGTAAGAATTTCTGTACATAATCACCATTATATGTGTTATTTTTACTATTAGATTTGTATTTTTAGCTTTGCATAGTTGGATTTGTATTGATGGATTTATTATGTTTGAGATATGATTGTTTTCTTATACGATCTTTCAACAAGAGTATATTATATGTCGTCTGTATATATGTATAACAATGATTGATGGTATGATTATATGGGTATGATACACTTGTCCTGATCACATTATAATCTGAAATTGATATGATGAAATCAGTATATAATAATCAAATGAGAATGATATGGTTTGGACTAGCCTCGTCATGTGGAATAACCTCCATGGGCTTACGCATAGAAATATGATCCAAGAAAGATCATGAATATTTGATCTGAAAAAAATCACAAGAAATATGATCCAAAAAAGATTATGAAAAATATGATCCAAGAAACATTATAAAAAATTGATTCGAGGAAGATCACAGAAATTTGATCCGAATAAAAGATCATCACATGATCTTGATTAGTCCGAAATTGAAGGTAAGGGTTAATAAACTAGAATTGTGAAAAGAGGAAACAAATGTTAAGTCCAGAGAGATTATTGTTGAATACAAGACTTTACTTGATAACATATGATAATCTATTTCTTGACCATGTGCTCGATGCATGTTTATACCAATGCTTTATGCTTGTTATTATTTTCAAATTATAATATTATACTAGTGTGTTGTATAGAGATTCTTACTAGGTTGTAAGGCTCATCCCTCCTCCATTTCTCTTTTTCTTTCTCAGAGTTGCACGATGATCATGATTGGCTATGGTTTAGGTTCGCGGGTGAGCAGATGAATAGATAGAAATTTATTAACTTCTGATTGGATAATCGAAAGAATTTAATTGGTATTTATGCAAATTTATCAGTTGAAATGAAATTAGATTATTTTTATGAATTTTGAGGTTGTACTGGATTTTTAAGATCTTGTATAATCTTTAGGGTACTCTTGCCCTAAGGAGTGTGCAGCCATCATGTATTCAAACCCAGGTGCTGGGCTCGGGCCATGACAACAATCCAAAATCCAAATCCAAGTGCACAAAGTTTAACGTTTCCACTGCCAAAAGAGAGGAAAAGAAACTAACCAACACAATTGATCCCATGAAAAAGCCCAAGTGAAATGAGAGAAACGGGAATTGATGAACTAATTCCAAATGGCCACAAGATGAAAGAACCATCTGAGCTCAACTTTAAACCGCATAAGAAATTCAAGCTACAATCCAAAATCTAAATCCAAGTGCACGAAGTTTAACATTTCCACTGCCCAGAGAGAGGAAAAGAAACTGACCAAGACAATCGATCCTATGAAAATGCCCAAGCGAAATGAGAGAAATGAGCATCGACAAACCAATTCCTAATTAACGTTACAACAACTTCTTTTTCTATTTAAAAGCAAGTTTCAAATTCAAATAAATTCTGTTGCCATCCAAAAATATTAGAAAGATGAAATATGTCTTGACATGCGAAATTGTGAATGAAACAACCAAAATTAATAAAAATCAGCAGACACAAAAAAAAGGGAGAAAGAAGACATCTAAGAGTAGTAGCCTTAGTCTGCCATCTTAGAGTAGTAGGACATCAAATAATTCATCTTGACAAGAACAATTGATATAAGAACAACTAAAAACTAGTAGAAAATCAGCGATCGGGGATCCTTGGACTGATAGGCAAGGGGTTGGTTAGGGTTCCGATCAAGTGTTGGGGGAGAAAAGAATCGGAGGAGGCATACCTTAGACTGATCGGCGAGGTCAACGATGAGGTTGACGGTGACGATGGAGAAAGAGGTACAAAACAGCAACGACGATGCCGAGAGAAGAACGAGGCCCAGGACGAGAAGCAGAGCACGGCTATCAGGGCTTGGGATCGATGGAGGCGTGAGAGCGAGAGGGGTGGTGGATATATATATCAGCAAGAAGGAGGAGGCATGAGTCGAAGCGTCCGACAGAGGCAGCTATCGGGAGATAAGCGGGGCTAGGGCATCCGGTTGAGGACGGAGGCCGTGATGAAGGGATTTAAGATTTTTAACGATGTTTCATGGATTTCGATGATACTATTTAGGATCGTAAATTACCGACGCTTAAAAGCATTGTAAATGCCGGTGCACATTAAAAGCGTCGGGAGTTGGCTGCTAAATTTAAAATTTGCCGACGCTTCTTCCTAACATCGGTAATATTAAGTCGGCATTTAATATATTTCCTATAGTGATCTATGTTTTGCAAGCTGAAGTTTTTTATCCGGGTTTTCTATCAACTTTAGCAAACTTGGACAGCATCGATCACAAGGGTACTTGCATGCAAGCCTTTTGATATACTCTACTATATTATAATGTTTAATGCTGTTTTTTTCTTTATTTTTTTTCGCCCCTTTTTTTCACTGCACAGAGGAGAGTGATCTCACCAGTGGATTCCTTGGATCCTTGGCATGGGGGACATTCAACAAAGAGATCTTCCGGTATTCATTCAAACAACGGACCCTGACGATATCTTGTTCGACTTCGTGACGAAGGAGACACGAGGCTACCGTAATAGTGATCAATACTTTTGAAGACTTGGAGCGTGAAGTTCTAGATGCATTGGGACAGATGTTGCCTCCCATTTACACTGTCGGTTCTATATCCATGCTTTGCAAATAGATGTCTTATAATTCATCCATTTCTTTACCTTCAAATCCATGGAAAGAGGATGCAAGCTGCATCGAGTGGTTGGATCGAAGGGACCCAAAATCCATGGTACTGTATGCGAACTTCGGAAGCATCGTAAACTTGTCGATGGAGTGCTTGTTGGAGTTCGCTTGGGGGCTTGCAAATGGTAATCATTTCTTCTTGTTGGTATAGCCAATCATCCCTAGCGACGTTGTAGCATCAGAAAGATATAGTAATACAGTTAATTGTGCATCCAAATTGATTGAATACCGATTTAGGATTATAGTTATCGGATATTGAGATGACTGGTTTACATCGGCGAGGTGCCAATTTATCGCTTCTCATGTATTTATACAAAAAGATTATATCGGCAATCTACCATCCTCACGACCACGTCAGGTAAGTAAAAAAATAATACTATTTATTTTTTAATAATTTTATTATATAAAAGAGTCAATTCTCTTATCTTACCATGGTCCTGGAGGTTGGTCATTCTTACCGCAATGATTATACCAAATATTATCATCACAAACTTTAATCACATATCTATAATTTATAACATATTTTATACCACCAACTATAAAAGGTGTCAATAGCTAACTTTTGTTAATATATTATTCAATTAATAGTATATTTAAATAAAACAATGTTATAATTGCAGTATAAACAAAAGAAACCATAAATTACAAGTTACCTGATATGAAGTCGTTTTTTCGATGATGATTCTAGTGTTTCTCTATATACCCAAACCAAATTAGTTTTTTTTTTAAAAAAAAACTGTAAATAAATGGTTGTTATGAATTGCACTAAGTGGTTTTTTTTTTTTTGAAAGGGTAGCCTCCTCAAAGAATTTAGAGCATATTTTTTGGGAGTTGTTATCAATATCTTTTTCTAAAATTTTTGATGAAGAGGATCCAATATCTAAAGTTTGCCGTATATTTTCAAGTTGAAGGTCATCCTCCCAAAAAGTTTTTGTGACTTTTAAATTATGATTGTTAGTAACAGAATTCTACAAACTGAACATTACTTGAAAATTATAGGAGCTATTAAGAATTTTTTTTAACTATATTTGGAAGAACAAATCTATTTGATTTTAAATTTGTATCAAGATTGATTATTGATATGCTAATTAATTATTGAACTAATTTTTTAAATATAATAAAATTATATCACCGGTGTCATCTTCTACTACAATCCTCAACTTAAACCTTCAAAATTTAAATATATATATATATATATATATATATATATATATGTGTGTGTGTGTGTGTGTGTTCATAAAAAATAATACTATTTACTTTTTAATAATTTTATAATATAAAAGAGTCAATTCTCTTATCTTACCATAGTCCTGGAGGTTGGTCATTCTTACTGCAATGATTATACCAAATATTATCATCACAAACTTTAATCACATATCTATAATTTATAACATATTTTATACCACCAACTATAAAAGGTGTCAATAGCTAACTTTTGCTTTGCATGTAAATTTTATTCTCTAAAAAAAAGGAAAAACACTTAGTGAAGAAAATATGTTGGACAATTGTTACATAGTACTGACTTTTTCCTGTACTTGAGAATTTTTTGGATCGAATTCTAGTAATTTTTTAATTATCTTTCTATTGATAATAGACTCTATATGGGATCAATAAATACTTTTGTCCTTCTTCCAAAAATGCGATAGTGGGAATGATTTTGCTAATTCTGGGCATCAATTTATGTACAATTAGAATATGTTGTACATTAATTTTAGCATTTATAGAATATAGAATTATAAAAATTATTTTATAACCTGCTTTAATACTCCGGCATTTCAGGAAGTTACACATTCATGTAATATTTTGCTGCACAAGAGCTCAATAAACATGTTTTTTTCTACATAAATAGAATACAAAAAAATATTTTAGAGCTTTTTTTTCTTAATTTTATTCTAAAAAATATTTCTAAAATAATAAATACCTCTATGTCTTCTAACTGTCATCCCTATCAAAATAATATGATTGGATTGGCTCGTTCATATCATGATTAATATTTTTTTAAATTATTCAATTAATTTTTCTTAATTAGTGATGGGTACTTTTTGCATGCTACATAATCATGAGTTATTTATATTTTAAGATATATAAAAAAGCAAGGCTTATTCTTTTTTTTTTCAAAATAAATTTAGAATTGATCCCCTCTCATGGTGAAACCCTCTCTCGAAAGGATGCTGGATCATGTGCACTTATTCTCCACCTATTTCATTCTCTCCAATGACCCAGGAGATCTCTAGTGAAATCATTAGGCAAGTGCGCTTGGTTCTCCTTATTTTTTCTTTCCACAAAAGCCGACCTCACCAATGGCAGAGCCTTTTACAATTGCAACTGACTACTTGAAGGATAGAGGGTACTATCTATGCAGTCGTTCCCTGCTTAGAGGTTGCTTGCCATACACAACCTCCTATGTAGCCGATTCTTTAGCAAGCAGATGAAGAATAAAAGTTAGAGTGCCTTAAAATCTATGCAAGTAGATGGATGATGGAAGATAGAACACTTTAAGACTTGTGCAAGTAAATTAATGATAAATAGAATTATTTAAGATGTGTGCAGATGGATGAATAATAAAGAATGAAGTACTTTTAGATGGATGCAGGTGGATAGATGATAGAGGATAAAATACTTTGAGATCTATGTAGATGGATGAATGATGGAAGATAAAGCACATTCAGATCTATGTAGGTAGATAAATCATAGAGTGAAATGCTTTAAGATTTATACAAGTGGATGAATCACAAAAGATGAAGCACTTTTAGATCATGTAAAAGGCCTGATTTGACCTCTTTGAATCAAGAATATATTAGTCTTTTTTCTCACACCATTAATGGTACTCAAATCCAAATAGATAGATGGGCTACATTATAATGAAAATAAAGTTTTAGTGGCTAATTGTAACTTTTTAAGTTTTTGGGATCTAAATGTAAATGGGCCAAACTTGAAATGATGTCTCTATAATTTTTTTAAAGAATAATAATAAGAAAAAGAGTGTTTGCTAAGAGTCTTCTTCCAAATTTATTTCTTGAGAAACTTGAAATGGTGAGGAAAGTTAGAATTCATTATTTGAAGAGTATAAGAAGCTTTGAAATTACTTTAAATCTCCATTATTCTCTTTATAATTTGCATTTAGTTTTTTTTTTTTTCATTCTTCCAATATTCATGCTTAGTTTACTCCTCTAAACACTAGCAATAATCAAAACACATGATGTGACTTCTAGTACAATAGCTTCTTCTTATTAGGGTCCATTCTTTAAGAGGTAAAAACTTAGTTAGGGTACTATATTTTTCTTGATAAATATTTTTGAAATAATATTTAGATAAAAAAATAATTTATTAATATTATTTTATGTATGAGAAGTTGGGAACATGGCTTTGGAATCTACTATTTATATTCTTTTATATTACCATTTTTTTTCAGTTAAGTTGCTAAGATCTATCCATATATATTTTCCATAATATCCTATATACGTATGTATATATCTATAATATATATATAATATATAATTATTATTATATATTTATAATATAATATAATATATATTATATTATATAATAATAATAGGATATTAGAATAATTAGAGATATGTTAGAAATAAAATAAAAAAATTATTTTATTGATCGATGAAAAAATGATTTATTCATCTCCTAAATGAATAATTTTTTTCCTTTATGAATAAATACCATAATAGTAAAATAATTTATTTATTTAAAAAATATAAAAATATAAATTAATTAATTAATTAACAAATAATCAATCATTCGTTAATTTTATCTCATTAAAGAATTGTTCCCCAAGGGATCGTGAGGTTACGATTTGTCCATCGTCTATTGACACGCTAGAAGAAAATAGGACCACCAAGACTGCAAAATTATTAATGATGGACCTAAATGATTGATGGTGTACCGCTTTATTGCATGAATGCAAGTGATTTGATACCCGTCAGGCCGCATGAATTTCAAAGAAAAAGTGTGGCATCATTCAATTACGATGTACCAATCATGGAAGGCCACGTGTGTAAAACGGAACCTTCACCATCTACTTAGGTGATCCTGCCAAAACTTCCGCACCATTTTCTCACAAAGATTCACAATGTGAGGTGACGTTGAAAAGTAGCTCATAGAAATTTGTTGCCGTGCTTGGCCTCGCAGCTGTAAATTATAGGCAAGATAATACTCTTGGGGACCTGTCCGTCGTCGGCGTGGCGAATGTGATGGGAGGCATAATTTTTTATATTTTAAAATATTACATTTTAATTTTTCCAGCCAATAAAAAGCGAAAGAAAAAACATTGAACTTGACAATAATATAAAATTTTATCATAAATTATGAAGATCAAATTGCTTTCGCACTTCTTTGAATATTTATAGAATCGATAAAAATAAAATAATAATTAAAAAAAATAAGAATGTATCTATCTTATTGTTTAAGTCTATTTCATAATTTTGATAGAAAAAATTTATACCTCCCGTCGTGATAAGATATTTGACCTCCACAGCCTAGCATCCTTTTGACGATTCATCTTTTTATTTTATGTATTTTTGTTCTCTTGTTTATTGGATTGCGAGAGGATGAATGGTCATACCAGTTTTAATCATGATCCGCACGAATTTCAAATATGTTGATCTATCTTCTACTTATCTGCACAGCTCTTAAAGTAAATATCGTACCATCCACTTGATGCCGAAAAAAGGAACCATTCTTTCGTGCGAAAGATGCAACCCAAACCCATGTCGGCGAAGTCAAGCGGAGCGGCTTTAAAAACCAAAGGGTTTGAAGAAAGTGGGGAGCCATAGCGTGGGAGAATGGAGGCCAAGCCATCATCAGTGGGGAGGCCTCATGCAGTTTGCCTCCCAATGGCAACACAAGGCCACATAAATCCCTTCCTCAAGCTAGCCAAGATCCTCCATTCCAAGGGCTTCTTCATCACTTTTGTCTACACCGAGTTCGACCATGCCCGTCTGTTGAAAGCCGGCGGCCTGGATGCCGTGAAAGGCTCCGACGACTTCCGCTTCGAGACCATCCCTGATGGCCTCCCACCGTCCAGTCTCGATGGCAACAAGCACATACCCAGCCTGTGCGATTCCCTGAGCAAGAACGGGTTGATCCCCTTCCGAGATCTCATAACTAGGCTTAAGTACACTGCAGCAACGCCTCCAGTTAGCCTCGTCATCTGGGGTGGCCTCATGAGCTTCGGCCGTAAGGCCGCCGCGGAGCTCGGCATCACTGACATCATGTTTTGGACTGCTAGTGCTGGTGGTTTGATGGGCCTGCTCCATTACCCACAGCTTATGGACAAGGGCTTGGCACCACTAAAAGGTCTGCTAGCTTGTCTCTCTCTTGCTCTCGCCTCCCTAGTGATTTTCCATGATTAGTGGTAACAAGCTAGGTTGAGGCTTCTGTTGTAAGTTAATGATAACAAGAAGTCCATACCTAACAGATCAGACAACATCTGAAAACTGAAAAATAAGTAACGTGAGAAGATGGATGACAGATAATTCTACTTTCAACAGTATTTTGCTCGATTTTTCTTGGTTGTTTTATTTAATTTCTTGAGGAATTAATCTCAAACTCCCTGGCCTTTACTCGACTAGCTGAACCAAGAAAAGGTCATGCCACACATATTAATTTATCATTAGAATTTGTTGGTTATGAATTTTTTTTAATCTCACCGTACAGAGGAGAGTGATTTCACCAATGGATTCCTCGACACTCGCGTGGATTGGATCCCCGGCATGAGGGACATTCGACTGAGAGATCTTCCAGCACTCCTTCAAACGACGGACCCTGACGATATCTTGTTTAACTTCGTGATAAGGGAGACGCAAGAGGCTTTCAAGGCCACTGCAATCATGATAAATACTTTCGAAGACTTGGAGCATCAAGTTCTAGATGCATTGAGACAGATGCTGCCTCCCATTTACGCTGTGGGTTCTATATCCATGTTTTGCAAACGGACGTCCAATAATTCGTCCATTTGTTTGCCATCACATCTATGGAAAGAGGACGCAAGCTGCATCGAGTGGCTGGATCGGAGGGAACCGAAATCCGTGGTGTATGTGAACTTCGGAAGCATCATAAACTTGTCGATGGAGTGCTTGTTGGAGTTCGCTTGGGGGCTTGCAAATAGTAATCGTTTCTTCTTGTGGATCATCCGATACGACCTTGTCTCCGGCGACAAGGCCATTTTGCCGCAAGATTTTCTGAGAGAGACTAAAGAAAGGTGTCTGGTGGCAAGCTGGTGCCCGCAGGAGGAAGTTCTTCTCCACCCTTCGGTTGGGGCGTTCTTAACACATTGTGGGTGGAATTCCGTATTGGAAAGCATCTGTGGTGGAGTGCCGATTCTATGTTATCCTGCCTTTGCCGAGCAGACGACCAACTGTTACTTTGCTTGTAAGAAATGGGGGATTGGATTGGAGATTGGTAGAGATGTCAAAAGGGATGAGGTAGAGGGTGTTATTAAGGAGGTGATGGATGGAGCGAAGGGAGAGGATATGAGAAAGAAGGCTGGGAAGTTGAAGGACATGGCAGAGAAGGCTGTCAAAGAAGACGGAACCTCTTGCTCAAACATGAACCTATTGTTCGATGCCTCATAATTCTTAGGACTTGAATAAGCAATCATCAGCACGGTTGTGGTCTCAAAACCAATTACGTGTCCTTTGGAATTGGATGTACCCGTGTTGAAGCCTCGTGTCATTTTTTTTTTTTAAGGTGGGGTTAAAGAGGGGCAAAGACCCATCGACAACTGGAAACGAGGAAACTGACTTTGAGAGTTCGATTTTGAACCTCATCATTTCAATACGGTTTGGTGCGTTCGGATTCTCTCTACAGTGCGGTGGAATAGGAGCCTATCAAAAAAAAAAATAATGATGGAATTCAAGATAATTATTTAATAAATAATTCCGACAATTTATATACAATAAGATTGAGATTTATTATCAAATTCAAATTTAATTAAAATATTTTTTTTTTAGTTGGCCGTTAATTTTAATAATTTAAAATGATATTCCTATTATTACTCTTTTTAACTATTTTCTTCTAAAGATCGGTCGAGTTTGTATTTTAGTGGATTCTTACTTTTTATGTTAAGATATGATTCAAACCTCCATCATATCATATGGTGCTCTATTTAAGGAATCTTTAGTATTGCTTTTGGATATGGAAAGATAATGGAAAACCATGTGGAAGATTGTGGTGGGAATAGGAAGAGTTAGAGAAATCCTTTTTGATGAGGCATGAGGAAATTTTCTTATGTTGCTCAATTATTTTCTCTCCTAACTTATTCTTTTTTGTGTATGTTTTGGATCTTGAGCTAATATATTTGATCCACTTTGAATAGCATGCCATTCTATATGGTATCAAAGCTAAAATTTTGATATTGGTGATCTACGTGTTTGTGGCTCTATATGGTATCAAAATTATAGACTTTAAAATTGGTGATTCGTGCATTTATAGCTCAGCGTGATTGAAGAGTTTGAAGAAATTCATTGTGCAACGATGCAAGCATGTAAACTTTTATTTGGTAATTCAAGAGATAAATCATCATTATCGATGCTATTATTGTCTCTATTAATAGATTTAGTTATAAAATGTCTGATCTTACCAACATCAATAAGGTTGCTTTTACTACTACCATTTCTCTTCGTAACTTGAACAATATTTGTTATCCATATTGAAAGGCTCTTGCCAGATTTTATTTGAAAGGCCAAAATTTATAGGATATTTTAGATGAGTCAGAAATGATACTAATAAACAAATAAAATTGCAAGAAAAAAATGGAATCTAAAATCTAAAAAGCTAATATGGATTCTTAATTCAAATTTTAATTAATAAAAAAATAATTTCTTTTCATATTCATGATGTAAAAAAGCTGAAGAAAGCATGGGATGCAGCTGTCTACTTAAATTTATGCGAGCTGAGATATCCTAAACAAAAATTACTTGAAGAGAGGAATCTGATTCCAAACTTTTCTAAAAATCTAAAAGAAGAAAAAAATTAATTTAAAAAATAAAGATATGAAGCAGAGAGAGCTTGATCAGTTTGAGGTCAGATCAACTTCTGAAAATTTAGAGCGTGACAAAATTGATCAGCTTGAGGCTCCATCAAGTCCAGAAAAAATCTGAAGAAAGAGAAGCTTGAGGCATGAGGAAGTTTTTCTTGTATTGCTCAATTTTTTCTTCCAATGTTTCTTCTTTGCTATTTTTTTTGTGTTTCTTTTGGTTCTTGGGCTGGCACGTTCGATCTACTTCAGATAGTGTACCATTCTATATATGATTGTATGGGTTAAAATGATGTGGAAGAGAAATTATATCCTCCATGGTATGCACGATATGACTTATACGCCATCAATTATAGCGACTCATTTCAATGGCTTTTATTCATCTAATTTTATCTCGATTCATTAGTATCAAAATGAGCGTTTATGGTTGACATCACCATAAATAAAAGAAGCAATATCGTATATCACGTGAACCACATGACGGTATGCCATACCAATCATGTCATATAGTTTTTATGATTATATATATTCATTATGTGCTAATCCTGAATTGCCATCCATAGAAATAAAATAAGGTGACTGGCATGATACACTACCATGTGGTGCACATGTAATAACCCTAGTTACATGGTGTGCATGTACTCAGCACGTAAGCGAAGGGAGGAAGAAGACTCTAATTAGGAGTCTTCTTCTCTCCCAACTTTGATAGAAATAGGATTCTTAACTTACCAAATTCAGGCTAGAAAATCCCTAGAAGTCTTTTTTAAATACCTGACCTCCTTCTCCTTGGATCCCCATTACAATTTCTTGAGAAATGCCGCTGATCTTTTGAGGTTCCCCCTCTGATTTTTCCTAGTTTTTGTAGAAAGGATTGTCAGATTTCTTCCTTTTTACATCGTCGAACTGGCGTAATCACTCTCTTTTCTCTTCTCTTTGTTTTCCCATTGTCCAGTAGTCGCCATCGCATGGTTTTGGACCAGCGAGCTGCCAGTTTGATGTGAACAAGAGTCCTCTATTCAGAGCCCCTTTTTCTTTGGTTTGGGTTTTACTAACTCCCAATAGCTGTGGCTGCAGATGCAGATGGGATCTTCTCTTTCTTACTACCGCCATGGGTTGCCAGCCTCAGGCCACCACCATGGTGGGAGAAGAGGGGACTGGGAGGGCATCCCCTATTTTGGAAGAAGAGGAGAAAGAAGAGAGGGTTCTTCCTTCATTCTCTTCCCTCCTTTCTCTCTATTTCTTAGTTTACTTTATTTTATTTTGTTTATTTATTTTTCTCTTAGATGGGTCAAGGGATCCATGGGAAAAAAGGTCTAGAGAACCTATTGATGGACCCTAATAAACCCCGATAGAGGATTCTAGACAAATAATCCTTATGCTATGAATTTTATTTTTAATATTAATTATAGATTTATAAGAGAATAATTCTTTAGACTAGAGAATATTGAGTAGGATACTTGACATCCAAATCATAAATCTAGTGAGTTTAGTTTGACTACAATAGAGGTAAGAATTTCTAAATATTAATTATCTATTTATATCAAAAATTATTTTATGCATTCATGATTTTGATCTATATGTTTTTGATAGTGACATGTTATATACTTAATTATTAAATATATATTTATGGCTTATATGATGTTATATATTACATATCATTGATGATCATGAGTTGGATGGATTTTGGTGATCATAAACCTTGAATTTTGCAAAAGAGTGTGATCTTAAATTATAATTTAAGAACATGTAATTGAGTTATATAATTGAATGTGAGCTTACAGTGCTCTACGCTAGCCGCTTTATTGGCGCATTGTCATGGGTTTGAAATATGGCTATAGTAGTTCAGAGTCGAGCACTTGTGATCTTTTAGATTAGCTAATTTATTAGTATCCTACCATGGATTTGAAACATAGTTATGGTAATTCAGAGTTTGGTACCTTTGATCCCTTGAACTAGTTATTTTCTTAGTGCCCCATCACAGGTTTGAAATATGATTATAGTAGTCTATAGGATTAGCCACTTTATTGATGCTCTACCATAAGTTTGAAATATGGTTATAATAGTCTACAAGACTAACCACTTTTATTGTCCCATCACGCGCTGGAAACATGGTCATGGTAATACAGAGCGAGCACCTAAATATGATCGGATCTGATATTTGTTATGTTGAGATTATTATATGATATGGTACACTACATTAAATAATATGTGACTATGTACAACTGTAGTATTTTTCTGGCACGAAGGTTATTTAAATAAAGATTATGTGATGATTTCTTATTTATTATATTGGTGTGGATGTGTTGGAATTCTTACTAGACTAGAAAGCTTATACCCTATGTTGCATTTTTCAAAGGCATGGGATGCTTAGTTTAGATGGGTTGAACGAGTGGTTCTAGTACTAAAATTGCTAGATCATTAGTTAGTTCGATTTATAATATCATGGATATTTGAATAATTATAACTGAGCAAGTTGTTTACTTATTCATGATGAATTCATTTAGTTGATATATTTGATTATTTCTTATCTTAAATAAATTTTAGTTTATTTTAAGATTTTATATATTCTGTAAGCTTTATATGATCTAGGGGATCGCTCTAGGGTTCAAATGGTCATGTCATGTAGTCGACCCTAATGATGGGTCAGAGCATGACAACATGCGATGTAATATATAATTTCCCTACATACAAGTAGTCATGATTATTGAATTTAGCCTATCTAGTTTCATTTCAGAGAGCATCTCAACCTGTATTTGGCATCCAAACCCCCAAGGTTGTGATTGAACTGATCTTGATTAAACCTCGATCAAGCATGTTTAAAATTAATTTCATACTGAATTGACTAGAAATAAATTCAAGGTTGCATTAAAGATTGATTCGAGCATGGTTCAAATTTCAATTAAGATTTAGTGACATCTAAAATTAAATAAACATTCAAAATTTTTGAAATAATCTAAATATGGTGGATAATTAGATTGTATTTGTATGTATCTGTCTCTTTGGCTACCAATCGGACGTTGTATTTGTCTCTGTATCTATCTGTGTATTTATTTATCTGCCAATCTATCTATCTACCTAGCCTGAAATTAGCATAGATTGGTTGTTCAAGTTTAGTTGATGTAGCTTTTAGTGAAGTTTGAATTCAGTTTTTTTTGAGCCAAGCCTAAGCCATTCAGATCATTTACCATTCGTCGGCACCACTTATGACATGGCTTAGATAATGCACAATTAATTCAATTTTGTTGGACCAAAGCAGAAAGTTTATGTTTTGATGTGAAGTGCCTACCGCGTAGGTGTCCAAAAGAATTTTAAAATTTAAAATAAGAGGATGATGGTAACTTTAATAATATTCCATAAGTTTTCTGGGCAGTGTTCTCCCTTACTTGACCGCATCTACTATGGATGTGACAGTCACAAAACTAGACCTAGCAAAAGGGAATTATATATGAGGATTTCCATGCGTTTCCATGAACGCTAAGTGGGAATCATGGCTACTTGGGCTTGTTTGATGATGCCGTCACTTTATTTTTCCCCCAAATTAGGTGCCACATGGAGACTCACGCTGTTGATAGCATTTTTCTAAATTTTTTGTTATTCCTTTCTTCTTTTCTTTTTTTTTTCTTGGAAAGGAAACGAACCTTTGCTTTCAAAAGCTCTAAAAATTTTAGAGGAAAGATAAAAAAAATAAGAAGGGTTTAATTATAGTCTACTTCATTTTTCTTCTTAGCTTTTTGAAAACAAAAGTTATGCCTTAGCATCATCATGAGACAGTGAATCAATCCAAGTTACCACATCTTCTCTGTATGCTTGCTAAGCCTCACCAGCTGCAAAGTTAGCAGGAATCATGTTGCAATTTTTGTGATACATATTCCATGAGAGCCCAAGATGATCTTTATTCCCAATTATCTACAATTGTTATGGGAACACAATTCTTCTGATTCTCAATGTCCTCCGTCCTTTCATTTCGAATCATTATCATTATTTTGACTTGTCCAAGGCTGTCCTGCACCGAACGGGCCCCAAGAATCCACTTACTCGACGCTCGGCATATTTTGCCATCAAAAGCATGTGGAATTTATTCGTATAAATGTGTTGAATGAAAAAGTGAATAAAATTCCACCAAAAAAAAAAAAGGATGTTCTTTTTGATGGAGGAGGCAAGAACCACCTGTCCTTTATTGGGTGAAAGCTATGTACGTAAAATGATGATTCTTGAGAAGCTTTAGCTAGAAAACACGAAACCACAGCCGAATCTCTTTCTTATCGGTGGCTCAAATGGGAAGGCAAAAATGTCCTTCTTTCCTTTACTCCTACGACTTGAAGTCTCGTCCCTCACTTCCCCTTAAATGCTTATTTACTCTGTTTACTTTTCCATCCGTGATAGAAAGCAAGTGCCTCTGCAATCTAATATATATAAGCAAAAATTGAGAAAAAATAAATTAATAATTTAAGTTATTTATATAAGCGGCAACTTATCATCTATGAATATCATTTAGATCAAAATAAATCTTCATAATGGAGAGTATGTGTGGAAAACATTCTATTCTTAAAGCATTGAAAGCACTCATTCAAAATAAAAAAAAAATAATAATAAAAAATATTATGATATTAAAGAATTAAATTAAAATTCATATACATAAATTAAATTATATTATTAAAGTATTATGTTAATGCACTCTTGCAGTTAAAGCCCCCTCATGTATATAGCCGAGAATATAAATTGACACCAGAAATTTGAATGGAGCTCATAAAACTAATCATTATACTCTTGCAATTAAAGCCCATTCATCTGAATTAAGTTGGAGTTCAGCAAATCATTCATAATTATTCATTATTCATTCTACTACCATTATATATAGGTGAGAATTTGGATTGATACTATGAATTTAGATGGACAGATATATAAATTATTATTTTAGCATGGATTAACCATTTCAAATTCTATGAATTTGTTGTTTACAATAATTGGATATTATTTGAAAAAAGTTTATCCATGATTGATGATAGATGATGCTTATCAATCTTAATTTTAAAAATATTTTTTATTGATTTATTAGTATAATTAATAATTAATTTTAGAAAATGATTGATGATATGATCTAGCAATAGTGGGCTCAAAACTAGTACTATAGAAGCAGTTTAATGAAACCTGAAATTAACAGCTAATTTGCACTCTATGGCTTTCACACCTGGCAAGTGACTTGTGCCGAATTTGTTACTCCTGGCACAACAACTTCTTAGTTTTTTTGGGTTGAACTGCATGGTATATATTAGGGCTGGCAATCAAATTAGATCAGATCGGATCGAATCATAAATGGATTGGATCGAATGCAGGTCAAATTAAAAATATCCAAATCTGAATCTAACCTATTTATTAAACAGATTAGATATTGAAACCTAAATCTAATCCATTTAATAAACAAGTTATCCGACCCAATCTATTTAACCTATTTATATAACTTTGTTAAAAAAATATATATGTTTTGTCCATTTAACATGTTTGTATAATCCAGTTAAAAAAATCTATTTGTGACTTTATGATCCATTTAAAAAAATTTAAAAAGAATCTACTTCTCCTAACTTCGATCTCTACAGCTCGTCATGCTCTTAGCCCGACCGCGGCTCCTCCTCCACCCTCATCGGTGTCACTACGTGCTAATCCCTCCGCCCCTTTGCCCGACCCCCCTCTGCCCTCGCCTACATCATTGCGGTCTCGACCCAACCAGCCCTCCACTCGATGCTCTCGGCCCGACCGCCCATAAGGCACTGATGGTGCGATGGGCCGTCGAAGGAAGCAGAGGCACGGATGGGAGAGATCGGGGCATAAGGAAGAGAACGAAGGAGACAAAAAAGAAGGGGATGGAGACGACGAGGATGGCATTGTGGTAGCAGCGGATCTTGTTGGCGAAGGGCTTCTACCGGAATGCAGCTGCCGCTGCTTCATCTTCATGTTGGCATTGTCATAGGCCATTATCAGATTGGTGGTGGCACAGATGATGGTGGGGCAGAGTCGCAACTTGGGTCTCATGAGGTGGCCGCGGATCCATCATGGGTGGGAGGAAGGGAAGGGAAGGAAAACAAAAATTGTTTAACCCCTTAACCTCGATGGTGGTGGTGGTAGGGTGGAGCGCCTCGTGCGGCTCCATGCGACCCCCATCACCACCCCTTCCCCCTCAACCCCGGTGAAGCCCGCACTTGCACCCACACCTTGTGGCTTCGAGCGACCACCACCACCCCTCACTTTCGGCCTTGGCAAATCCATAACTTGCACCCCCTACAACTCCATCCGACCACCACCACCCCTCCCTCTTGGCTCCGACGAATCCGCACCCCACACCCCCGGCTATAAGAGTTGTGGCATTTCTTTGAGGCCGCTGCAGTAGTCTAGCTTCTAATATAAGAGATGGGATTCCGGGATTGGGGATGGGATCAAAGCAGTAATCGATGCGATGGGGGAAAGCACCATAAATAGATGAAAGGTAGGAAGGAATTTGGAGAAGGAGGAGCAGAGGGAGGGATAGATGGGATTTTAGAGAGACAGGAGGAAGTAGAATTGGGATCATGGAATGGTCTTCGACTTTTAACCGGCCATGCTTAAAATTTGGATTTGAATTCAAATGGACGGCTTAAATTTTATCACAAACTTATATCTTAAATATTTTAAATAAAAATTATAAATAGGTTAAATAGGTTGGGCAGGTTGAAAAATTTAAATCCAAACCGATCTATTTAATAAATAGATTAAATAAATCGATCCATTTACGATATAAATATATTTAATTGAAACCCAAACCTACTTATGACAGATCGAACGTAGATCGGGTTGGTGGGTCAGATCATATTTTGCCACACCTAGTATTCATCCAATTAGACATTGTTCCATGATCTACAGTAATGATAATTATAATATGCTTTAAAAAAAAAATAACAATTGTAATATTACAACATTAGTTAGGATGGTTTTTAATTAGGGGATTTTATTTTTATATGTAATGGCAATTATAAGATTATAACTTTAAGTACTTTTGGTTAGACGGATTTGGACAAGCAAGAATTTTGAGGGGAGGCTATTGCAGTAGCGTAGCAAGGTGCTTGTAACTTCGAAAGGTCTGTCATGGTGGACTTATTTTCCATCGTAACAAAGAAATCTCATAATTGGAACTACGGTCAAGGATATTCTAAATTTTCGAATTGGCCATAATCCTAGTCGGGGCTAAACCATGCACGTCCGCACCACTGCATGACCTTGCCCTTAACTTTAACAATTAGGGCAAACTTGGCCGTCTAGAATTCATAACTTTAAGATAAAATTCATAACGAGACGTAGATTTTGAACGTATAGGATTAAAATTCATCCCTACGTGGGACCTAAAACTGCTATTGGTAGACCTGTTGGAAGATAGAGCTTGATAAATTGACTTCACATCTCTCGAGGTGGTGCACCAACCTACGAATACATGCTTCTATAATTAGACCTATACACAGGCTAGATCAAGACAGACTCAAGTCGGGCTTTGCTCAAAAGTCAACACAATTTATCTATGCCTGGGCACAATTTGGCCTTCCGGCCTACCTTCTGGAGCCGAGCCTGGGTTTTACTTGGACTTCAGACTTTGGATATCATAACAATCATTTAATTTTTAAAATATTTAAGAAATGCTAAATAAATTTAAGAAATGCTAAAGATGAATAAATAAATATTGCTAGCAATATACGACCTGCCTATGATCCTATTAAATTCGCATATTGGATGCCAATAGTCAATTAAAACTACAAATATAATAAATAAATAATTAAAAAAATTCAAGCCAAGTTGGGCTTTGATTGTCAAGCATAAGCCCGATCTGTTTATTAAATGGGTCTACTTTTGCATGGGCTAGCAAAAAGAAAAAGAATTTCGGGCCCGAGCATTCCACCGGGCCATGTATAGGTTTACACATTTTATGTGATCTTTGCGGTACCTAAATGTGGCCAGCATGCCTAATTCCATGCCCTTTTCTCCTTGCAAGTGCATGAAATATAAATAATATCTTAAGAGGTTTTTGGTATATGGGATGATCCATCCAAAACCAAGGATAATATGCATGAAGGTGAAAAGATAATTATGTTTGGTTGCACCATGGTAATCCTATATAGTAGTGATCTTAAATCATCCCAACTTCTCAAATCACCACTCAATCCAGTAATGAAATACTCAACATTGAGGTTGAGAGTCTAAGATATCTTTCAGATAGTGATCTTGGATTGAAATTTAAGGATAAAAATATTCCTCAGTCTAGTAAAAAAATATATTAATATATCATTAATAAATTATATTGATATTATATTATATTATATTGATATTATATATTATATTTATGATAAATATTATAACATATTATAACTATAAATAAAAATATTAATGTAAATAATAGCAATCATTATTTTTATATAATTCATAATTTATAGCACTAATTGTTGGTGCAGAATTTGGTTGACGCCGGATCGAGCTGGAGTCAAGGAAGACGAGGTCGCTGTCGGTGATCTGCAAAATAAAGTTCTGTCTGGAGTTGGTAGTGATAGCTCCGGTAGGACCCTCCGACGGTTAAGTTAGCTTTTCTGGCCAATAAAAATTGAGTATTCAAAGAGGAGTTCGGTAGAGTTTCGGGAAGAAAAAGAAAAGCTTAGCCAGAATGTATCTGGAGGGTCCCTTTTTATAGACGGAGCTTGTTGTAACTATCCTGATAAATGATAACTGTTCTGATAAATGCCCATCGTAATCGTCCTGATAAATGCCAATCGTGATTGTTTTTTGTTAAATGACAATCGTAATTGTCGTGATAAATGATGTTGGTAACCGTTCAATAGTGGAATCGCTTGTAGGAATACGTCTGAAGGAACAATCTGGAAGGAGTTCGGCTTTCATAGAAATCCGACTGCTGGAGGAGTTCGGCTTTCGTAGAAGCCTGACTGGAGGAGTCCAGAAGGAGTTCGGCTCTCGTAGAAGTCCGACTGGAGGTTGAAAGGAGTTCGACTTCCGTAGAAGTCCGACTGCTGGAGGAGTCTGGAAGGAGTTCGGCTCCTATAAAAGCCCAACTGGAGGAGTCTGGAAGGAGTTCGGCTTCCGTAGAAGTCCGACTACTGGAGGAGTTCGGAAGAAGTTTGACTCCCGTAGAAGCCCGATTGGAGGAGTCTGAAAGAAGTTCGGCTCCCATAGAAGCCCTACTGGAGGAGTCCGAAAGAAGTTCGGTTCCCGTAGAAGCCCAACTGGAGGAGTCTGGAAGAAGTTCGGCTCCTATAAAAGTCTAACTGCTGGAGGAATCCGGAAGAAGTTTGGCTCCCATAGAAGCCTAACTGCTGGAGGAGTTCGGCCGCTGAAAAAGTTCGACTGCTGAGGAGTTCGATTGGATTTGGAGTCCAGCTGGATAAGTTCGGTCACTGAATGAGTTCAACCGCTGGAGGAGATCGGATGGAGTTTGGTCGCTGAGGAGAGAATTTTCGATCAAAGCTCTTCCATGATTACCAGCTGCATTAGGCTAAGCATCAGGTTAGACTTCGACGAGAGCGAGGTTTATCCCCAACAATAGTCCTCCTACTTCCGAGTTTGAAACTCGAAGGAAAGGAGTACAAAAATGGATGACTGTCGAAGTCCTCTTCAGGGCTCTGCGTCAGTTCAGCTTGAAGTTTGGGGGAGATCTTATCTTCAACCAAGATTGATATCGAAGTTGAGGCTTGGGCATATTAGGGTCGTTGTTGGGGCCTCTCTTTTCACCTCATCTAAACTGAACGAGGCTTTCGATTTTGCTTACGTTAGGACGAGGTTCTCCTCCTATTCCTAATGGACTGTGAGGACACATAAGGGCCATTGTCAGGGCCTCTCCCTCCATCTTGTCTAAAATGAACGAGATCTTCGACTTTGCTCACGTTAGGATGAGGTTCTCCTCCCCTTCCTAATGGACTATGGGGCACATAAGGGCCGTTGTCGAGGCCTCTCCCCCATCTCGTCTAAAATGAATGAGATCTTCGACTTTGCTCATGTTAGGATGAGGTTCTCCTCCTATTCCTAACAGGCTATGGGGGCACATAAGGATCGTTGTCAGGGCCTCTCCCGCCATCTCGTCTAAAATGAATGAGGTCTTCGACTTTGCTCATGTTAGGATGAGGTTATCTTCCTGTTCCTAACGGACTGTGGGGGCACATAAGGGTCATTGTCAGGACCTCTCCCTCCATCTCATCTAAAATGAATGAGATCTTCGACTTTGCTCACGTTAGGACGAGGTTCTCCTTCTGTTCCTAATAGGCTATGGGAGAACATAAGGGCCGTTGTCAGAGCCTCTCCCCCCATCTCGTCTAAAATGAACGAGGTCTTCATTGGGGAGAACCTCGCCGCGTCCTTCTGTCTGGGCTTCCCTACCTCCGAGCCTGGGAGGGAGTTTGAATTTGCTTTCGCTCAGAGGGAGTTCGAGAGCATGGCCTAGCTTCGCTCGGCTTTCTTTCTTCGATGGGTCTGCCCAGGTTTCGGACCTCCAATGCAGCTTGATGTTCATCAGGGAATCCGAACCTCGGTGCGGACGTTGGCTGCTGACGAAATGAGCCACGAACTGATGGCTCATTTGATCAGAGAAAAAGACAGTACTCGGCTTAAGTGTTGAATACCAGTTCCTGACTATTTCCTTGAGGGTGGATGGGAAAGTCCAGCATAAAATAGCGTCAGATGCGCCGTAGAGCAACATCATTATTCGGAAGGCCTCTAGCTGATCGACCGGATCGAAGGTTCCATCGTAACTCTCGAACTGCGGGAGCTTGAAGTTCGGCGGGATTGGTTCCTGCATGATCCTCTGAGAAAATGGAGGGTCAGTGTGAATATCATTACCAAGTGAGGAGGGAGTATGACGGAGCTCTTCAATTTGTCGGCTCATTTCTAAGAGTCTTTAATCCAAGAGATCTTCACAGTCGTTGATCTCTAGAGTTTTTTGATAGAACAGGTGTGAAGCTTCCCCCTAGATTGAGTCGTGGTCCGAGTATGGGTCTACCATCCTCTGCTTTTCCTTTTCGAAGATCAAAGGCCGGATAGCCAAGGTCGATCGTTCCCAAATCGGTTCATGAGGCTCCGGAGAAGCTTGCTCCGACCGAATTGGTATCGAGGCTTATCGATGTATGGCTTGCATCACCTCGGCGAGTCTACGAACTTGCTGGACCAGTAGGTTGAACTACTCCACATCCACCATAGCTGCGGGTGGTGCTTGAGTTACCAGAGCTGGAACGGTTGTATTTGGATGGGATCTGGCTGCAGAGGTCGTTGATCGCTGGGTCGAAACTTTCTTGGGAGGCATTTTTTTCAGAAAGAACTCTAGCGAGAAAAAAGAAAGATCGCTGCTGAATACTCCTTTAAGATCAAGAAAACCTAAGAAACAGAGGTCCTTCTTTTAGTGCCAATTCTGTTGGTGCAGAATTTGATTGACGTTGGATCGAGCTGGAGTCGAGGAAGACGAGATCGCTGTCGGTGACCTACAAAACAAAGTTCCGCCCGAAGTTGGTGGTGGTGGCTCCGATAGGACCCTCCGACAGTCAACCAAATTCTGCATCAATACTAATAAAATATTTTTATAAAATATATTGATTATTAATATATTAATAAATATATTAATATTTTATTATAATATATTTATGTGATTAATAAATATATTTTTATGAAATATATCATGGATAATTTCTTATTATATGGCAGTGATCCTGCATTCTCATAGAACACTAAATAGGTTATATTGACGCAGAAACTGGTCATCGTCGGAGTCCGTTGCAGTGGAGGTCGATGAGGTCGCCGTCGGAGACCTACAAAATAAAGTTTCATCCGGAGCCAATGGGGGGGTGGCTCCGACAGGACCCTCCGACGATCAAGTCAGCTCTGGCCAATAGGAATGGAGTGCTTGAAATGAGTTCCGGAGCTTATAGAAGAAGAGGAGAGCTTAGAGATCAGAGAGATTAGCGTATCTGAAGGATCCTTTTTATAGCGGAGCTTGATGGTAATAGCTGCAGCCGCATGCTGGCGGGCCGCTTGAGGTTCGGCGGAGTCAGTCTCACGGAAAGGTACCGTCTGCAGTGGGTTGATGGTGATAGCCATCACCGCCTGACAGCGGATCGCTATTGCTTGCAGTGGACTGATGGTGATGGCTGTAGAGCCAGTCGAATGAAGGGTTGAAGGCCTTCATCGTGTGCTCATTTCGGAGAAGTTCGGACTCCTAAAGAGGAAGCTTGGAGAGAGTTCGACTTCCATAGGCGTCTGGCTCGGTTGCTGGGGAGTTCGGTCGGTCGAAGGGGGCGTTAGGGAGGAGTCCGGCTCCTGAAGAAGTCCGTCCGAAGAGGGCGTCAGACAGGAGTCCGGCTCTTGAAGAAGTCCGTCCGAAGGATGTCTGGGATGAGTCCAGCTCTCGAAGAAATTCGATCGGAGAGGAAGCTTGGAGGAAGTTTGGCTCCCGCAGGCGCCTGGCTGTAAAGACGCGGAGAGAGTTCGGCTCTTGCGGGAGTCTGACTGAAGCTCGACGGTTGAGTTCGGCTAGAGCCCGGCTGCTGGGGAGTCCGAAGGAGCTCGACGACTGGGGAGTCCGAAGGAGCTCGATCGCTAAGTAGTTCGATCGACTAAATGGGTTAGAAGAAGCTCGGCCGCTAAGTAGTTCGGCCGGGGTTAGAAGAAGCTCGGCCGTAGGGGGTTCGGCTAAAGCCCGTCTGCTGAAGCTCTTCTGCGGCTACTGGTTGCATTAGGTTGAGCATCGAACTAGACTTCGGCGGGAGCGGAGTTTATCCCTAACACTAGCACCCCCACTCCCGAGTTTGAAAATCGAAGGAAGGAAGTACAGGAAAGGTGACTGCCGAAGTCTTCCTCTGAGCCCCGTGTTGGTTCAGATCGAAGCTCGGAGGAGATCTCATCTCCAGCTAAAGTTGATATCGAAGTTGAAGCCCGGAGAAGATCCCATCTCCAACCGAGGTTGAGGGAGGTTTCGTCCACTGCGATCGAAGTCGGAGGTTGCGCTCCTTGGGGCGACATTGTCTCCTACAGTCGAGGTCGAATTTGAAGCTCTCCAGCCGAGGTTGGCCCGGTCGCTCGGGGGAGATCTTATCTCCTTTGGCCGAGGTTAATGTGGGCGCTTGGACGAGGTTCTCCTCCTATTCCTAATCTTCGACTTTGCTCGCGTAAGGATGAGGTTCTCCTCCTATTCCTAACGGGCTGTGGGGGCACATTCGGACCGTCGCCTGTCTCCCCCCATCCCGTTCTTTGTGAACGAGGCCTTCGACTTTGCTTGCGTTAGGACAAGATCCTCCTCCTATTCCTAACGGGCTGTGGGGGCACATACGGACCGTCGTCCGTGCCTCTCCTCCATCTCGTCCTTTGTGAACGAGGCCTTCGACTTTGCTCACGTTAGGATGAGGTTCTCCTCCTATTTCTAACGGACTGTGGGGGCACATTCGGACCGTCATCCATCTCCTCCCATCTCATCTAAGGTGAACGAGGCCTTCGATTTTGCTCACATTAGGACGAGGTCCTCCTCCAGATTCCTAACGGGCTGTGGGGGCACATACGGACCATCGTCCGCACCTCTCCCTCCATCTCATCCTTTGTGAACGAGGCCTTCGACTTTGCTCACATTAGGACGAGGTCCTCCTCCTGCTCCTAACGGACTGTGGGGGCACATTCGGACCGTCGCCCGTCTCCCTCCGTCTCGTCCTTTGCGAACGAGGCCTTCGACTTTAGGAAGGTCTTATTTTTCGCTGTCGAAGTTGATCCGGAGGAGATCTTGTCTCCTGCAGCCGAGGTTTAGAGGTCTTTGGCCTGCTCGGGAGAGATGTTATCTTCTGCGGCTGAGGTTGAAGTGGACACTTGGGGGAGATCTTATCTCCTACGATCGAGCTTTCCTCGGGGGAGATCTTATCTCCTGCTGTCGAGCTTTCCTCGGAGGAGTCTTATCTCCTGTCGAGGTTGTTGCTCGCATTAAGACGAGGTTCTCCTCCTGTTCCTAACCGAGATTGACTTGGTCACTCGAAAGAGATCTTATCTCTAGTCGAGGTTGTCAACGGTCGCTCGGGAGAGATCTTATCTCTAGCTGAGATTGTTGCTCGCGTTAGGACGAGGTTCTCCTTCTGTTCCTAACGGACTATGGGGGCACATAAGGACCGCTGTCAGGGCTCTCCCCCCATCTCATCCTTTATGAACGAGGCCTTCGCTCGGAAGAGATCTTATCTTTAGCCGAGGTTGTTGCTCGAGTTAGGATGAGGTTCTCCTTCTGTTTCTAACCAAGGTTGACTCGGTCGCTCGGGAGAGATCTTATCTCTAGCCGAGGTTGTCAACGATCGCTCGGGAGAGATCTTATCTCTAGCCGAGGTTGTTGCTCACGTTAGGACGAGGTTCTCCTCCTATTCCTAACCGAGGTGACTCGGTGTCGCTCGGGAGAGATCTTATCTCTAGCTAAGGTTGACTCGGTCGTCTAGAGAGATCTTATTCTAGCGAGGTTGATGTCGCGTTAGACGAGTTCTTCTTATTCCTAACAGATGTGGGGCAATAAGGGCCTTCGGGATCTCACTGTCTTTATGGAGGGTGATTCGATCACTCGAGAGAATTTAATTAAGAAAAAGGAAATCCTGATTTCCCGGTCCAGGTTCGTTCCAGATCTGATCAGATCAAGAGATATATTTCAAAAATTTTTCTCTTTGATCCCAATCAGATCTTGATATGTTTTTAGATCTGATTCTTATTATTTTAATAAATAAAATAAAATAAGATAAATTAAATCAAATTTAATTTACCTGAATTTGGGTAATCCTATTACCCTGTTGATGATCCTGTTTGCAGCGGAAGGTTCTGGATCTAGCCACGCAAGCGCCTGGCCTCTACCGGTATCCACTCGGGTTGGATCTGGAGATCCTCTTCTTCTCTATCACACCTCCAAAAATCAGATCTGGATCTGATCTGGAGGATCTTCAAAACTCCTTTTGAAGATCAGCAGTCGTCCTTTTGCAGCAGCGCAGCCTTCTTGCTTTTGATCGCCTTTCTTTGATCTGGAATCGCACCAACCAAGGTCCAAAACTCTTTTGGACGTGGAGAGCAAGAAGGGAGAAGAAGCTTTTGGCATGGAGAGGAGGGGAGAGGCAGCCTTGGGGTGTGGGTTTTCAATTCTCAATTTTAATTCAAACTGAGTTGGGCGCAGGGTCTTATTTATAGACTAAGCGTGATCCAACTCCTCTTCCTCCCAACCAATCACAACCCTTTGTGAAATCAGATCTAAATCTGATTGGTGGGAATAGAGACCCCTGGATTCCTCCTTAGAGGGTGCCTAAGACCAGTCAAAGTTGGTTCTTAGGGAGAACTCTAATTGGAATCCAAAAGGAGGTGGAGTCCTTGTCCAACAAGGACTCCTAAGGGTGGGCGTGCGCCCCTCTCCTTACCAGGTTCTGGCAGGAGGATAGGCCCCCACCAGCTCTCCAATAGGTGCATGACATGTGGTCAAAAGTCAAAGTGTCAATGGTCAACGTTTGACCAGTCAAAGGTAGACTTTTGACCAAAGTCAAAGAACAAGAAATGGCAGGTGACCAAAAATGGCAGGTAGTAATGTCTTACAAATAAGACAACCTTTTCTGACTTGGACAACCTCCAGTCAGACCATATGAAGGCCTCTGATTGAGCACAAACTCCTTTGGCTCAGTCAGGACAACTTATTTATGATAGTAAAAGAAGAACGTTAGGTTCAATCGAGTGCTAGCACGATTTTCCTTGAACCTAATTGAATCTCATTCAGATCAATTGAACTAGATCAGTTCAATTGATGATCACCAGATTCAAACCCTTGTTTGTGTGACCCAGTTAGGTTCAGTTCTGTATGGTAATGGGATATGTCATGATCTCTATCATCGACATCATCGAAACTCCTTTCGATGGATCAGAACTCTTCTGATTCGAACAGCTAGAATGATCGATCATCTAAATCATTCTAATTGCTCCCAAAATCCACCAGTGACACCTAGCAGTATATGGTGGCAACCCATCAGAGCTGAATGCGAACCTCTTGGTGCAGCTACCTGTGTGATTAAGTTCTTCTATCTTGAGCCCCGATCAGATTAGGGTTAAGGTGAAACTCGTCAAACCCTAGTCTCTGTCATATGATGTAATCATTCGATTCAAGTCCAATGTGAAAATCTAAATAGAAACTCTTTCTATTATTTCACTCTACCATGGCCATGGATTTCTGGACTTGATTCTCATGATCATCATAGGGCTGCTCCTCTACCACCGAGGTAGATAGATTCCATCTTGATGCAATCCAGTTCCTACAATGAACATGTCTATAGCCAACATACACCTCAGGGTTCCATATGGCTAGGAGATCGAGTAATGGTGTAGTCAAACTATAACACCCTCAAGGTGAACTGCCGATGCATCTCAGGTCAAAGAACCAGACACACACTACTGCAGCATCGAGTCAGTCATTGACGAGAAGGTAGACTTCCTAATGACTACTCGAGGTGGTCACGCTCAGTGCCCTCGTTCTCTCTAACGAGTACCTGTACTCTCGCTTCCGGTGTCTCCACACCGTAGACTCAAGACTCATCTACTAAAGAGAAGCGATTGTACACCAACCTTCCGGATCAATCACCATCCTCGTGATGATCCTATGGTCGGGAGCAATTTATGAGTTAATAATGATTATTCATGTCTTAAATTTTCAACTCTTGAAAATATGAATTATCATTACCATTAACTCAAAGGATGTATCACAGACACTAAATACACATATGTGATAGAAAATAACCCATTTTATTGATTTTAGTCAAAATTATAATTTTGCCCCTAGAAGTGTATTACAAGTGTCAGCCAATTCTGGCTTCTAGGGCACATATATCTACTTATCTCTAGCCGAGGTGTCCACGATCGTCGGAAGAGATCTTATCTCTAGCCGAGGTTGCTCAGCGAGGTTCGCTCGAGGTTGACTCGATCGCTCGGGAGAGATCTTATCTCTAGCCGAGGTTGTCCGATCGCGGGAGAGATCTTATCTCTAGCCGAGGTTGTTGCTCGCGTTAGGACGAGGTTCTCCTTCTGTTCCTAATCGAGGTTGACTCGATCGCTCGGAAGAGATCTTATTTCTAGCCGAGATTGTCAACGGTCGCTCGGAAGAGATCTTATCTCTAGCCGAGGTTGACTCGATCGCTCGGGAGAGATCTTATCTTTAGCCAAGGTTGATGCTCGCGTTAGGACGAGATTCTCCTTCTATTCCTAACGGACCGTGGGGGCACATAAGGGCCACTGTCAGGGCCTCTCCCTCCATCTCGTCCTTTGTGAACAAGGCCTTCGCTCGGGAGAGATCTTATCTGTAGCCGAGGTTGTTGGTCGCGTTAGGACGAGGTTCTCCTTCTGTTCCTAACGCGGCAATTATTGACTGCTTATTCCCTATCATCGCATAATTTTTGCATCCAGAAATAATATTATCGAAAGGAAAGAATTTTATTGAAAGAAAGTTACTAGCAGCGCATCCCCAAATTTTGTATTTTAAGATCGTGGTAGCGTTGTTCCTCCGCATTTCTTCGGCAATAAGTCCCGGGGTGGACGACCTCCTCATGCTGGTTTTCTCAATTTGGTGCAAGCTTTTGTCACTGAGAGACGACGAATCGCTGTTGCACCAAGCTCCTCCCTGGGGTAACGTTGATGATGCCGTAAGGTGGCCGATCTTGTAGTTTCTGATTACGGCAGCGCCCTTAGCCGATCTTCTCCTATCGAAGGAATTTACCCAGTCGTCTCTTTCTGACGAGCTCCTTAATTTCGTCTTGGAGCCGGATGCATTCCTCGGTGTCGTGGCCGTGGTTGCGATGGTAGAGGCAGTACTTATTTCGATCGTGCTTGTTTGGGGGAGACTGTAACTCTTCTGGTCTTGGCAGCTAGTTCTTCACTTTGGTGAGAATCTAAGTTCGAGGAGCGTTGAGGGGGGCGCAGTCGCGGAACCTTTCGGGAGGAGGACTTCTTCGTGCCCTTCTATCGAAAATTCCTTGGTGGCGAGCTTGAAAAATTTGGGCCTTGCGCTGTGGAGGTCATAAGCGCGGCCGCACTTCATTCCGTCTCTTTGTGAAACCTGTGGGAGAACTTCATGCCCCCTTGTCGGGGCTTCCTTGGAGTCATACTCGAGAGGGAGTCCTCGCTTGCCCTAGGGGCGGTTGTAAGCTCGGTCGAACTTCATCTCACCTCCTGTAAAATCTTTGTAGGAGGCTTCCTTGGTGACACACTCGAGCGGGAGTTCGGCCTCACACGCACCGAACTTCATTCCACGGGAGGACTTCATTCCGCCCTCGCTTGCACCGAACTTCATTCTGCTTTTCGCCCTCGCTTGTGCCGAACTTCATTCCGCTTTTTCGCAAAAGTTTCCGTGGGAGGACTTCATGCCCCCTTGTTGGGGCTTCCTCGATGATGAGCTTCGAGGTGGAGTTTGGCCTCACTTGCGCCGAACTTCATTCTGCGGAAGAACTTCGTTCCGCCCTCACTTGCATCGAACTTCGTTCCATTTTTCGCCCTCGCTTGTGCCGAACTTCGTTCCGCTTTTCCGCGAAAGCTTCCGTGGGAGGACTTCATGCCCCCTTGTCGGGGCTTCCTCGATGATGAGCTTCGAGGTGGAGTTCGGCCTCACTTGTGCTGAACTTCATTCCGTGGGAGAACTTCATTCCACTCTCGCTTGCGCCGAACTTCATTCTGCTTTCCGCCCTCGCTTGTGTCGAACTTCGTTCCGCTTCCTTGCAAAATCCTCTTTCGGAGATGTTCATGCCCCTCTGTCGGGGCTTCCTTGATGATGGGCTCGAGGGAGAGTTCGGCCTCGCTTGCGCCGAACTTTACTCCACTTTCCCGCGAAGCCTTTCGCGAGAGAACTTCGACTCTCCGTTTCTTCTTTTCAAGTGCGATTGGTATGCCCAAACGCTCTCCCTTAAGGTCGGTTCCTTGCATCCTCATGGCGGGCTTGCTGGCAAAGTCTCCATCAGAGTTTGTCGCATAGCCTGCATCATCTCGATGGGGCCGCGAACCCGTCCAGAACTGCTCAACATGTGCGGTGGCTTCGGGTGGAGCTTGGGCTGTCGGGGCTGCAACGGAAGTCGATCATCGAGTCGAAGCTCTTCTAGAGGCATTTTCTCTTCGGAAGAGAAAAAGAAGATCTTTGGAGGGGGAAGGAAAAAATCATCGCCGAGCACTCCTTTAAGAATAAGGGAATCTTAGAGGTTCATGCCCTTCTTCTAGCGCCAATCTGTTAACGTAGAAACTGATCGTCGCCGAAATCTGCTGCAGTGGAGGCCGATGAGGTCGCCGCTGGGGACCTGCAAAATAAAATTCCATCCGTAGCCGATGGGGGGTGGCTCCGACAGGATCCTCCGACGATCAAGTCAGCTTTGACCAATAGGAATGGAGTGCTCGGAATGAGTTTCGGAGCTTAGAGAAGAAGAGGAGAGCTTAGAGATCAGAGAGATTAGCGTATCTGGAGGGTCCTTTTTATAGCGGAACTTGATGGTGATAGCTGCAGCCGCGTGCTGGCGGGCCGCTCGAGGTTCGGTGGAGTCAATTTCACGAAAAAATGCCGTCTGCGGTGGGTTGATGGTGACAGCCATCGCCGCCTGACAGCAGATCGCTATCGCTTGCAGTGGACTGATGGTGATGGCTGCAGAGCCAGCCGAATGAAGGGTTGAAGGCCTTCATCGTGTGCTCATTTTGGAGGAGTTTGGACTCCCAAAGAGGAAGCTTGGAGAGAGTTCGACTCGCGTAGGCATCTGGTGGGAGGTACGCGGCTAAGGCTCAGCCGCTGGGGAGTTCGGTAGGAGCTCGATCGGCCGAAGGGGGCGTCAGGGAGGAGTCCGGCTCCTGAAGAAGTCCGTCCGAAGGGGGCGTCAGGGAGGAGTCCGGCTTCTGAAGAAGTCCGTTCGAAGGGTGTCTGGGATGAGTCCAGCTCCCGAAGAAATTTGGCCGGAGAGGAAGTTTGGAGGGAGTTCGGCTCCCACAGGCGCCTGGCTGTAACGGCGCGGAGAGAGTTCGGCTCTTGCGAAAATCTGACTGAAACTCGGCGGTTGAGTTCGACTAGAGTCCGACTACTAGGGAGTCCGAAGGAGCTCGACGGCTGAGAAATCCGAAGGAGCTCGGTCGCTAAGTAGTTCGGCCGGTTGAATGGGTTAGAAGAAGCTCGGCCGCTAAGTAGTTCGGTCGAGGTTAGAAGAAGCTCGGCCGTAGGAGGTTCGGCTAAAGCCCGTCTGTTGAAGCTTTTCTGCGGCTATTGGTTGCATTAGGCTGAGCATCGAACTAGACTTCGGTGGGAGCAGGATTCAGATAATTTTTGTATATTTGGCGATCTTTAATCATTAGACCATGGCTGACTAAATGCAATACTTTTAGGGATCAGATCGTCGTAGGCTTTAGATCACTAATGATCTTAGATCATTATGGTGAGGCCATCAAATGCTCTCTATTCGTACACTCTCTTCGTACCCTGCATAAAGAGAAGAACAACGGAACGCTATGGTGAACCTGTTATAATGGCGTCTCTTCCATGCGGTGGGATCTGCCTCCTACCTACCAGCAGATGGAGCCTAGGCAAACAGAGAGGCCTCAAGCCATATTGCCTCCCAGCGGCATTTCAGGACCACACAAAACCCTTCCTCTACTAGCCAAGATGCTCCATTCCAAGGGCTTCTTCATCACCTTTTTCCGCTACGAAATGCGCCGTGTTAGATGGCCTCTCACCATCCATGCTCTTGTAATCAAGCTTAACAGTGCATTATCGTCGGAGATTCCCTGAATCAGTCGTGGTTTGGGATGGCATCACGAGCTTCGAATGGCGGGCAGCGGCAGAGCTTGGCATCCCTGACATCATGTTCCGGATTGCCAGCACCCGTGGTTTGATGGTCAACCTCCATTACCTGCAGCTCATTGATAAGGGTTGGCAAATAACGTACGCAGGCATAGAATAGATCGCCTTATGATGGAAAGATGTTCTTTTATGCATATTCCAGATGCATACCATATGAGAGTGTCAGCGAATAGATAATTATTGTCAAAACTCCACAACCGAGAAGTGAAAGGTTCTTCAGTTGCCTGTGATTTTTGTCGATGTCAAGTGGTTCAATCCTCTTGTAGATTGCTTTAATCAATTATTGGTTGAGAGTGTACGTGGATTGGAACCACCTACACATGCCATGAACCACACACGTATAGCCCTGATTTTATGGACCTTATTGGCTGTTTGCTCCAATACCCGCCCAAAGTTAATGCCATGCAAATGGCTTTTAGCCTATGTACATGTACGTGAATGTCCAATAATAAGTCTCTAAATGGGCAGATAATGTTGTATCATATTTAAGCATGTCTAATATGGTTGAAAGTCAGGATGCTTTGCGGTGCATGTTTTGCACCATCAAGGATGGTATCGTCCAGCCATGTCATCTATTTTAAAAATGGATAACTATCAAATTTATCCCAGGCATACTTTGTGTTTGGTACCGAGCACGACCACTCGGATTCTCAAGGCAAGCAATCGGAGATGGATGACATGATCGATATCTAGAGATTTACAGCTTTTTATGGTGCAAAATATATACCACAGAAGATCCAAACTTCTATAGTTGCAACCATAGCAAAGAGAAACAAATAAAGTGGACCAACCAAGAGCATGATAATTGTCCCTAATGGAGAGAGAGAGAGAGAGAGAGAGAGAGAGAGAGAGAGGGAGAAGTAAAACCAAAATGACATGGACCCTAAGCCCATATAATGATGGGCCAGTTATGTGAACGATAGGCCCAATATCTGGACCCGAAGCCTGTTAGGCCATCCAGCAGCCCATAACAAGATATCATATAAGAGGGACAGCTGGGGGATTCCTCGCCCTCTTTCTTCCATTCTTCCGTCGTCAGGAATGGCGCATCGGTTGCTTAGAGACGCGCAGGCCGACGGATGGGAGCGCTCCGACTTTCCCATCATTTGCGAATCCTGCCTCGGTGACAACCCCTATGTTCGAATGGTAGGCCTTCTTCCATCTCATCTTCTCTTCATTTCTTTCTTGTCCCTAATTCTCTTCCTGCGTTCGAAAGAGGATCCAAAGGAGCTTATCATTAGAAACCCTAGCCATGGATGCAAAAGGAGCCGGAGCCTGTCTTTCTGGATTCCATCTTTGGTTTGCTTTATAGGCAGGTGATAGAGAGCTTCCAATTAGGTATAGGGGAGGCATGGATGGATTAGGAAATCTGAGTCTTGACTAAACCGAGTTTGTTCCATATTTTTCATTAAATGAAGATCAGATCTTTGATCTGTTAGATTTGTGATCGATATCGTTTCCTCTCTAAGAAGGCAGAGAAGAACACCAGCGGAAACCCTAGGACTTTCCGGACAAAGGAACGGAAACTGTAAATCTATTCGTTTGATTTTATGCCAATATAGTTGTTCGTGCTCAGTTTTGGTTTTCTTTTGGCGCTTAGATATGATTTCTATTAATTATGTTTGGAAAAGCGAACGCTTTGAACGATTTGGTTCCTGGATTACGATTCTTGGTCTGGTAAACCTGAGTATAATTCATCCTTTTCTTTTCTTAGATAAGACTGAAATCTGTTCAAGGTTTTTAATAGGAATGCCGATTGCGATAGAAGCTCTTTCTACCAGTGTCTTTGCCTGAAAAGGTTAAAACTACCTGAAACCCTAATCATACATGGGGATTTTTTTTTTTTATTAAATGTTCAAGTATCTGTATAGATTTGGTTACCTTTTAGCTGTCCAGAATTTTTTTAGTCGGAGTAATATGGGACTAAGTTCACCTTTTGTATCTGGAGTTGCATGTCTCGACAAATGTAGTGTCTAAGTGTATTAGATCTTATTCTTTTTCTTTCTTTATATGAGGATCAAATTTTCTGGGAGAGTTTTCCAATTGGAATAGTGATAAAGGGATTTACGTAATAGTAGGTCTAACTAAACATAACGTCTAAGTACATTTGACCTTTTTCTTTTTCTTTCTTCATATGAAGTTCAAATTTTCTGGGAGAGTTTTCCAATTGGAATGGTGCTAAAGGGGTTTAGTACTTGTGATGTGTGCTTTTCATGGGGAAAAGAGAGGAAAGGCCTAAATTAACAGAATTAACAGAAGCAGTCATCTTATTAAGTTCTGTATTCACTAAATGCTTTGTTTCTTCCTAGGTTTAGATTTTCTTTAAAGACTAATAGAGTGAAGAGTTGGTTTTCACTAATTAGAATAGCAAAGGCATTTGGTTTACAAACTCTGATCTGATTAAACTCAGCAGTTTCCCCTTTTATTTCTGTTAAAGTTCAACCTTTAGAAAAGTTGTCTTCATAGGATTACAATCCTTGACAAGTACTTGAACATAACTTTGGCTTCTTCTAATGTTCAAAACTGGTTTGGGTTTGTGTGAGATAATCCTAATTGTAGCTTCCTGCATGTGCATGGTTTAGTCTATCAATGTTATATTCTTGGGTGGGTGATGGCTTTTGTTTCATATGCCATGTTCTTGTGTCATGGTCTTTTGTTTCGTATCTTGAGTTAAAATTTTGTTAATGGAAGTGGGCAATGACTTTCCTGTTATCTCTGCTTGGATTTGCACAGACAAGGGCAGATTATGACAAGGAGTGTAAGATCTGCACACGTCCATTTACAGTCTTCAGGTGGAGACCAGGACGCGATGCAAGATACAAAAAGACAGAGATCTGCCAGACATGCTGTAAGCTGAAAAATGTGTGCCAGGTCTGCCTCCTGGATCTTGAGTATGGGTTGCCTGTTCAGGTTCGGGACACTGCCTTGTCGATCAATTCCAATGATTCAATCCCAAAGAGCGATGTGAATAGGGAGTACTTTGCAGAAGAGCATGACCGCAGGGTGTGTTGGTGAACAGCCTGTACTTATTTCTTATTCTAATTTTCTTTTTAACATTATTTTTTACTAGCATCACATTCTTGTGCATCATTTTACTGTTAAAGAGGTACTTTTTTTGTCTATTTTAATTTGTGGTAATTTCTTTTGTTTTGCCAGGTTATTTAGTGTAGCATTTTTTGTTGTGTTTATTTTTCTTGTATCAGTGCCTGTCAAGAGGATCTAGTAGGTATTGAATATGGTAGGTGTTTTCATGGATATGCAACAGAGTTTAATTAGACTTTTTTTTTTTTCAAAAAAAAATTGATTGAAGTTTGTCGGTAGGACTTAATCAGCTAAAATAAAAAGTTTGGTACTTAAAAAAACACATTGTAAAAGACTTAACTATTGTATTGAATTTTAGATTTTTTTTCCTATCTTCTGTGCTAGACTAAGAATTCCTTTTCTAGATTCAGGGGTTATATTCTCTAAAACAAATGTGGATCAATTGGTTTTCTTTTTTCCCAGTCCATTAATGGGATTAGTTGATAAAGCAATTTTGTCTTTAGTTTAATGGTCTCCATGACAAGCAGCTTTAACTTAAGTGACTCCAAATTGGTGTTTTGGGAATAATTCATGGTGAAAGTGATTTTCAATCAATGCAAGCATCACTAGTCTCAATTAATTTCTCCATGTTTTTTACAAACAAGCACATTATGATCAATGGTGCATGTAATTTTATTGATCATGAAAGTGTGATTGACAATGAAGTCTAAATTTTTTCTCTTCCGAAAGATTAAGAAGATGAAACTTTTAGAATACTACGCATCATTGGGAAAAGATACTTTTGGTGGGTTTGGCTTAAAGTAAGCTTGTATGCATCTCCCATGGAAGTGAATCAAAGCATTATGGAACCCACTAATTTGCATCTAAAATACTGATATACACAATTTGTTGAGAAAAGCCAAGAAAACTTGGGAGTCTGCTAAAGAATCCTGAAAATCAATCGCCATCTTCAGAATTATTTTATGTGCTGATCAAAAAACAATCTTTTGTCTTTCAGGCTTGCGTTGAGGTAATTTTGAGAAGTCCTGAGATATGAGGATAGTAGCTCGAAATAAAACTCGAGGATTGTTTTTTCTGAAAATCAAGGTGGTCTCCAAATTGTAAAAATTTGTTAAAGAAAGGTGCGTCTAAGAGCACATTACTTGTGGTCCTAGTTCGGGGAAATTCTAACATTGTGAACCTTTGATTATGGATAAATATTGCACGAATGCTATAAATTTCTGGAGTATCATAGCATGTGTTAAAGTAATTTAGATGTTATTGATCTTCCCAAGATAGCGAAAGGAATCTATAGAAGAAAAATGGAATGTAGAAGAGTAAAGGGAAAGGTCTTGATATGGGATTTTTGACTGCTGGTGTTGTCAGAATTCTATGTTTGAAGTTTTAAAGCTTTTACTAAAGAGTACACTTAATAATGGACCAAAACTGCTTGATTGGAAGTCAAAATAATCCAAGCTTTCTTGACTTGAAAGTTTGAGGGTTTTCTGAAAGGCCTATTAAATGGCTATGAGTCCCCCATGAAAACTTGGATCCACACCAAAGTGGTGAAATTTAGAGTTTGGTAATTAGATCTTGGCTAGACTTAAAATTGGCCATTGCTGGGCTAGTCCTGGCACCTGAAACAGATGGAGATGGTACTTTTTAAGTTTTTCGCTTTTTAAGTCTTTTTATTTGTTCAAGCATGTCTAGGCACGTGTCATGTCAGCTGCTTGCCAGCACACGTTGTGCATGAACACTTAAATCCTTTCCTAAGACTGGCACGAGACCATCATAAATGTTCCTGCTTTTTGTACTTTTTTTTTTAAGATAATGTTTGGGGTGGTGGTGGGGGGGGGATGGGTGGACTTATAACTATTTCAGCACTTGTTAATATGTTGGCCACAACTTTTGTTGTTTGGGTTCTAATTGGGATATTAAAAGCATTAGAAAGCTTATTATGTGTTCTAATGTTATAGGCCTTTTCTCCAAATTCAACATAGACTTTTTTGTTATAAGCATGCTTGTTGTAGATAAGTGGATCAGGTATTGCATCTTGTTTTGATTATCTTGTTTGATGATAACATCTCTCATTTTCTTCTACCTCAAGATTGCTATGAATCAATTAGCATAATATCCTTTTGTTATACCTTATCTTAATTTATGATCGTCCTTTTATTCAGAACTTTCTCATATTACAAAACTATCTGGTGTGAAATTAAGTTGCTCTTAGACCTATCATGAATGATTTCCTTATTCAACCATAATGCCTTTTGTCCAAGTAATGCTTGTGTTTTCAAATGCTATAAGTAATGTGATGGTAGCTCCACCATGCTTTCCTCGTATGGAGAACTGTTTGAGGTTACTTTTGCTCTTCCTGGACTCATGAAAAATAATGATTTTGGGTGTTGTATATCCTCAATGCCTGTATTTTGCATTCAAAATATGAGGAAATCCTGGGTCTTATGGTTATTTTTATGTACCATAATCCTGTGTTATGTCATTATATTTATGAATAATATGCATAATAAACTATGAATATTCATGATGAATATCAAAACTAGGAGTTTGTTTTGATTTTTTTAAAGGTAAGGATACTCTTAGCCTAAGAAGGAAAGTTGTTGCTTGGATGGAGATGTATGGTTGTAATTCTCCAGATCATACATTTAAACCTTTATCTTTGGTGACTTTGTCTATAATCAAGTCATGAAAGTCTTATCTTGGACTAATAAAAAGATATCTAATGACAATCCATTATGTACCTTTATGATCAAAGTTTTAAATACCGGGATTGAACCTTATGTGTTTTTCCCCATTGAAACTGTATGGTATCAATACAATACCAACTGTTAGTATGGCCTGAACCTGAAAGCATCAGAAAGAATAAAACAGCTGTTGGTACCAACTGGTATGTTCGGTATAGAGTATGGACTGGTACAGCTGGTACATAATTGGTGCCGACTCTATATCAGAATGGTGCATTACTGATGCTACTGTCCCATTTTGGCAGTTTTTGAATCCATGATCTCAGTCATTCCTAAAGATCTCTAATTAGGGAAAATGCCATGTATTAATGAAAGATTGATGATAGTTGCGTGTAGCACTGTTGCTAGTGGAAGTTGCTCATCCATGTTATTCTCTCAAGTAGATTCTAACATTATACCCCATGCTTAACCAAAAAACTGCCACAGGCACATAACCCAAAACATTAGAACTTTATTCATCATCACAAACTACCCTTGACTCTTTTTTTTTCCCCTCATAGTAAAATCCATTTTCATGGTTGGGCTTGCCTTGGTAGCCATTGTCTCTGGTAGCTGTGGCATTTTTTAAAGTGGTTTTCTTCCCTTTTTTTTTTTTTGGGTTGTGGTGTGGGTGGGTTGGGGGGGGGGGGGGGGGAGAGGGGTACCTAAGAACAGAGGAAAGGGCCCCCTTGTGGTGGTTTAGATTGGCTGGTGGATTCTGGTGTTGTTTCTTTTGTGCACTTCATTGGAGAAGCAAGAAAATCTTATGTTCTAAATTTGGAGTACATATTTCTTGTGATTTATTGACAGTTAACTTGCTTTCTTTGACGAATGCCTGAATTTGGTGGCATGATATATGTATTTTTGGTGGAGTAAAAAGGACAGCACCAGGTGGATGGAAAATCTGACCATGTGATTTAGTTCTATGGCAGTCTTTTCAATTATTTGCCTTGAGTGTGGGCACTCCTGCATCAGTTAAGTACTCAGAGCTGTCAGGGAAAAAGACCCTTTTCTTAAGTGAAAATATGGGAGCTATTATTGTCCTATATCATAATCCATCACTGTTTGTCTTATCTTATAATCCATCATGCACAACCTTTACTTAAATATCATATCAGGGTAATTCATACTTTTTCTTTGAGGATCACACCAAGAATTGATGAATTCGTCACTGCGAATGAGTATGGTCACAAGTCAAAGATTTAAATTTGTACAATCATTTGTATTTTAGAAATGCTCTCTCTAAGATAGTTTCTTCTTATCCACCTCACGTAAGGTTTTGTGGTTTCAATATCAGATTTCATCCACTTGCAGGTTGCCTATTTGTACAATTATTGATATGATTAGCCTGCCTGGTGGCTTCCTGATTCATCTTTCCTTGCTAGCCACTTCATCATCTAAGCCAGTTGATACCTCAGAATCACTTTTAAGGCAGCACTTCGAAACTCTTTAGCTGTTTTTCCTTCATGTGGGAGCAGAGATACATTCTGATGGCACAATACATTGCTCGATGATTTCATGTATTATATATTCTACTTATGATCACACTGAAATTTTCTAGTTGCCCGGATCAATTCAACAATCACACCACCACATGTCCACTCACATCTTAATATAATTTTCCATGTGGAGAGACTTACCTTTTTTTAGGGCTGTGCTTGTATAGATGTGAGGTGTGTCCATGTGGCTGCTGGACGTGACTAGAATGCAGGAACATATCCTGAGTTCAATTTGTAACTAATCTGGTATCTATGACACTTATCCTGGCAATCAAAAAAAAAAAAATCAACCATGTTAACTGGTAATTGGTACAATATGCAGCTTTAATATTTAGAATATGCTCTTATCTATTATATACATATATGATTGCTTTTAAAGCATCCAATCGGAGTGTTATCTCTCCTTTTTGATTCTTCTGCAGCAAATGTGCATCTATTGACATATCACCTCCTTTACAGGCTAGAGCTGGCATTGATTATGAGTCTTCATATGGAAAGGCGCGTCCAAATGACACCATTTTAAAGCTTCAAAGGACGACACCATATTACAAAAGGAATCGGGCACATGTCTGTAGCTTTTATGCGCGCGGTGAATGCACACGTGGTGCTGAATGTCCGTATCGGCATGAGATGCCTGTTACTGGGGAGTTATCCCAGCAGAACATAAAAGATCGGTATTATGGGTATGTATGACCGCTGATCATCAACTTTTTGTTTGGAATTTAGGCTTACTTCAGTACACCGAAGGGAAGAAAGAGAATACATCGAATCAATAGGATGCATATAAACCTCTTGGCTTGTTCTAGTAGCTTGATCTTAGTTGCATTCTTTCAATGGGTGCGTCGGAATCTTCATTAATCTGCTGGCACAAATCATTAAGGTTATTTGTCATGTTTTAGTGTCTGCTGAAAAGTTTATATTTTGATCAATGGAATTGCTGTGCTAACTCACACCCTAGGAATAGTGGAAACTGTTTAAGATGGTATGCAAAACTTGAGTATTTGCTTATAATCAAATTCTTGCATTAGAGGGCTTTTACAACCATCCTCCTGAGAAAAAAAACAGGGTACAAACCCTGGAATAACCCCTCAAATGAAGTATTTGTATTAATATATTGAAATCTTAAGTTCCTTATCTTTGATTGAGATCGTATACTGTACTTGCCTGTATGTTTCGTTCACATTTTATTTCTATCTTGCAATATATGCATGCCAATGATACAGCACAAATGAAATTGTTATGAGCTTGAGTGCAATGCAATTGTTTCATGCTAGCTAGCTTTTAGAATCATTTTACCCTGATGATTGCTTTTGCTGTGATGATAGGAGGTGTTACATTTGGCCAGAATGTTGGTTGCTTATTGACCAAATCATGGAAGTCCAGTGGTTCTTAAATTTCTGCAGTCCATTTTTGAGAGGACCTCCTGAGCCCAATAAAAGATAACTGATTTAGGACTAGTGGATCAAATAGAAATTTGCAATTATGTTCCTGATGACATTGATGAACTCTAACTATTGATGAAGCTCTAACGAGCTGGTCATTCCTTCAGTGCCACTATTAGGTTTTGGGTTTATGGATAGTGTTCTAACAGGCTAGATATTATTGAGGTAACACTGACTCGACAAATACCTAATATCAGCATCTGAACCTAGATTTCAATACATTTCAGTCTGCCGGTCTTGTGCATCTCTTCATTCTGATCATTCTTAATTATGTGGTTGTGAATACTTTGTAATTTTTTCTTTATTGTGATTGTTTTTTTTTTGAAGTGCTGTTCTCTCATGATAATGGCATCTCTTGTTTGTAGAGTGAATGACCCAGTCGCTCTGAAGCTCTTAAGCAAGGCAGGTGAGATGCCATCTCTGACTCCCCCAGATGATGAGAGCATAAGGACACTGTATGTTGGGGGCCTTGATGCCCGAATCACCGAGCAGGATCTGAGGGATCACTTCTATGCCCATGGTGAGATTGAGTCAATCAGGATGGTGCTCCAACGAGCTTGTGCCTTTGTGACATACACAACAAGAGAAGGCGCAGAAAAGGCTGCAGAGGAGCTAGTCAACAAGCTTGTTATCAAAGGAATGCGTCTGAAGCTGATGTGGGGAAAGCCACAGGCCTCCAAACCAGAGGGCGAGGTACCGGATGATGAGGCTGCAAGGCAAGGGCTCGTGGCACACGGAGGGATGCTTCCAAGGGCTGTTATATCCCAGCATCAAAGCAACCAGCAGCCTCAACCACCAGGCACACAAGACCAACAGCAGCCACCACTGCATTACTTCAACATTCCAGCGCCACCCCCAGCGGAACGAACCTTCTACCCCTCGATGGATCCTCAGAGAATGGGTGCTGTGGTAGCGTCCCAGGAATCTAGTGATGGCAAAGGGGGTTCAGACAAGCAGCCAGCGCCGCAGCAGCAGGGACTGCTACGAGCACCAAATAGCTCGGGGCAAGCAGCATTCCCTGTTTTGCCGCCACATCTTCAGGGCCGGTACCCACAGTATTATGCACCATATGGGTACATGGCCCCACCACCACCACCATATCAGCAGCAGTATCCTCCTTACCAGTCAATGATGGCTCCACCCCCACCTCCGCCTGCAGTGCAGCAGTACCCTCCGGGTGCACCTGTATCGTCTTCTCAGAGTTGAGATCGTTTTTGAGTGTGTCTTCTTTTAGATTCATCTGCTCTTTGCTACCCATTGAATCAGGTTTGCTACATTAGTCAACTAATATGTGGATGATAAAAGTTTATATTCTGGCCGTTTATCTATGACATGATTGAAATCTGGCGATGATGGTGTATGCTGTTTATCTTTGCTGTCCGAAGATATTATTGCCAGCTTTCTGCATTACATGGTTTGAGATTGCGTTTGGTGCGCAATTTGAAAGAGTAATGTGAATTTGTCATCATAAAATTATCATGTTGATTACTCTATTTGGTACACAGATAATATTGTAGTAAAATTATTAGAATCTTAATTAACATGTATGACGGTCAGATTACGGTCAGATTACCGTTAATATGAAATCAAAATTTTAAAATATTTTCAGTAATTTTGTCTAAATATTCTTTTTTCTCTCCGGTGGAAATGTCGTGGGTATGGTGGTGGTGTAGAGAAGCAGCGAAGGAGCCGCATGAGGGTGCGGGGAGGGGGGGTGGAGAGTCATGGGCATTGGAGGAAGGGGCGGTTGTGCGCAAAGGGGCCGTGGGGTGGTGAGATGAGTGCGAGGAGCTGTGAAGGGATGTGGGCTGGGGGGTATGGGGAATCACAGACATCAAGTTAGGAGGGAGTGGCATGTGCATAGGAGTTGTGGGGGGTATGGAGACGAGCGCGGAGGAACCACAGGGGGGTGGTGGAGGACAAGGGTAGAGGAGCTGTAGGTCTTGGGGGTGGTGGCGGCCGGGGTGTAGATGGAGGAGCCACGGGTGGTGCTGGAGGAGGAGGGTTTGCGGGGAGGGGGAGAGAGGAGAGAGGGTTGGGCAATAGATTTTATATAATTTTTTTGAGGTATAATTTTGTTCAAAATTTTTATTGCAATATTGTTAAAGAAGTGGTAATCTGAATATTTATTCTTTTCCAAGACTATTTAGGCAATGTGGATTGTCAAGATAATTTGAATAATCATCTAAAAAGCATATCTTATATAGCAATTTAATAGGTCTATTTTAAATTATCAATAATTTGGATAGATTATCAGCAGCTAGCTACCAGATGCAATTGAAAGTAAAATTCATGTTTGATGTACGGTAGCTTGAAGAGTATGCATATGAACCACCATGCAATTATATCTCAATTCCAAGCTGGTTGGGTGCAATTACATCCCAATTCTAAGCTGGTTGTGCCAAATGCTATGGATATTTAGTGGTTGGACTTTCAAGATAACAGGTTTCTGAAACGGTAAAATCCTAGGCTTCCCACTCGTGCTTATAGAGCCCGTCTAGTTTTTACAGGTTATTCGAGATAGCAGGGTAGAATTCATCTGTATCAGTTTGATACCTCTTTGTTTTCTCACCTGAAATATCAGATGCATCCCATTATCCTAGCACAACTTACTGCACTTATCTTTCTTTTAAACAGGTTAATGGTGCATGCTGTTTATCTTTTAAATAGGCAAGATTTGTTTCTTTCTTTTTAAAATAATATCTTGTTTGTGGGGTTGGATTTCTATGTACAGCTTTCTTTTCTTAATTGATAAGAACAATATCTCTTCATGTTTTTATTCAATAGGTTTAGATGATGGTTGATGTATCTTAGGAATCTTCCTCTCTCTATCTATTCTTATTTTAATATTAATCCAATAGATTAAACTAATAGGTTGACTAAATTTGATCTGATATGCTTATTAAGTAGATTAAGCAGGTCAGATCGGATCATCTATTTTTTAAACAGTATGGATTCATATTTTAAATTCTGACCTATTAAATAAAAATGTTTGCCACCGCTAATTTGGGTAGGAATCTATAATTACTCCAAAATTTGAGGGTGAGCAAAATTATGAAGCACTTCCCTAACTTTGATAACTCCCCAATTCAGCATATCTCGTTACCCAGGAATATCCTGCTAAAAATCATAGAGGAGGCTTCAACTATATCCTATAAATGTTGACGGTAGATCTAAATAACACTATGAATATGGTGTTGCCATAATAACTCCAGTGAGATCTTCGGTCGTGAGCTGATAAATGTGCCCTATCTTAAATCAAGGAAAATCTGCAAAAAAAAGGCCACTTGCTGGAATGTGTCCGATGGAAATCCTCCGATGCTTAAGTTAGTCGGAGTTAAGGGAACAATAGAAGATAACCAAGAAAGCAAGAGTTTGATAATAGAAAAAGCTTACCCACATCCCCCACTTACCTATTATTTTGTAAAGGGTGGAGTTAGCCGTTGTATTGTAACTTCCATCCATTCAGTTACTAGAACATGGGAGTTATTGAATTAATCATGGGCTATAATGAAGTGGTTACTCTAGATCCACGATCTTTCAATTGCGAGCAGTTAATGCCCATATTATATATTGATAACTATTCTGATCCTTAATCTTCTAAGTCATACGTTACTTATTATATAGATATTCGGTTTTACAGTTACTCGGTCTGTGTCCGAATAACATAGCCGGTAGACCTTGCAATAAATAGTCAGATGTGCATGAGCGTGGGTAATTATCGGTTCTCATCCGATCGGGATGGTTCTCATTCGATCGGGATGGTCGGTCTTCTTCTAATCATGAAATTCATATCAATGAGATAATCGGTAATACTCTGAGTGTAAAATGTCGAGTATCTTATGCTAACACTTTCCTCCTACTCTCGAGTCTGATGTAATACAAGGATGTTGGGTGAAGGAAGTTAGTTAAAATTTTGAATTTCTCGCCCAATTTTTGGCATTATTTGATATGTTGCTTCTTCAACTGTCTTCATTTATTATCGCCTTAGAAAGGTACGTTCGACCATTTTATCGTTTCGCAAGTCATGCAACAAATATGGGCATAGATTATGGAGTGGTACTATATAATAATTGTAGAAGATCATGTAATCCGATCGACTATCCTCGGGTTAGGTGCAAATGTCCATGTGTCAGTTGCAAATGTCCACATGTCAACACTGCATTGACCTAAAAGTCTTCCTCGCGAATTTAGTCTAAGTGGAGAAATTGCATCGACAGTGCATTGAATGGTTGAAAAGATCAAAAGAAAAGTACAAAAAAGTATGAGTACCATACCTCATCTTCAGTAAGGTTTCAAGGCCGATATGAGAAGATTACTTGGAAGAAGATGAAGGCTTCTTTAGTGATGGTTGGTAGCCGATTGATGGGTTTTATAAGGAACTTAATTGATTCTTTTAAATAGAGGTGAAGAGGGTAGGAGTTAGACTCCTCCCTAGCATCATTCTTCGACTCCGATCGAAAATCAATCAGAGAAGGAAAAAAACTTCGAAGGAAGTCCAACTCTTCTGTCTAGCATGTGCACAACAGGTGTTGGCCCCCTCTCTCTCTCTCTCTTTTTTTGTTTTTGTTTTTACTACTGTTTTAAAATTTATACTAAATCTTTTTTCTTCTGTGGGCTTAGGTTGTTTGAGCTTGAGTATTACAAAGGCAGTGGTGGTAGGAGAATTGGCGGAGAGGGCTTCAAATTGATAGGGATGGTGGAGCTGATGCCATAGCGAGCGAGGCGACAATACATGACCAATACAAATAGTGATGTAGGTAAGGAAGATGAGCGTGATTGTTGCTGCCATCATGGTGACCATGATAACCCTCCTCCCTCCCTCTTTGATGTTACTTTCATCGCTATCCACCATCTATATCCTCGTCATCTTCCTCCTCCTTCGATCTCACTTGGGATCTTGATGCCGACTTCCTCCTACTCTTCCTTCATCAGTATACTGCCATTGCTGTCTATTGTCTCCAACAGGGCATCCAGAATAAGAAGGAAGAAAACACTTTCATGAAAGTTTCTGATCCTTAAAATATTTATTCAGGTTACCATTATTTTTGATTCAAAATGTTCTTGACGATCGGATACAGTCGGTTGGTGGTTGGTAAATCAACACAGTTCATATCGTATTGGATGGTCATACAAAAATTGATGGTGAAAGAACTTTAAAAACTTTTGGTGTATCATAGCAAAGGCATAATTCTAGCCGTAGTTATCTAGCCTAATCCCATCGCAAGTTTTTTCTCACCATGGGAGCGATCTGCAAGGAGTCATGATTCCCCACCGACCCACGTTGCTTGACGATGCTGCCAGGTTTGCTGTCACGCTCTTGTGACGTGATCTGCATGTCGCTTGCTTGACTTCCACCGATCACAATTACAAAATTGCAAGACTAGTTCTCGTCGTCCTTTTTTTTTCACCCACTTCCCCGTGGACGCGAAGGATAGCCATCCAAGTTGCTCCCTAGTCGGTTATCCTTTATATTGGAATCCACTATAATATTGATCCAAGCACAAATATGCAATAGCAATTATTCCGTCATTGCATGATCTAGATTCCCAACTCTGTAGACTTGATCCAAGCACAAGGTGATACAAGTCGAATTATATGAAGTTAGACTAGGGTACATCTTAGGCTGGACCCATTAGTGTGAGAAGAATGTTGAAAGGTGAGAGCACCTCTTGTCATTTCAGATTTGTTGGTTAACTATAGACCCTTGCTTTGCTTCCACGATTCCAACTCCGCGTATTATTTATAGCTGCTCTTTGGTAACTTCTCACCCGTTTCCTATACCATGTTTATCTAATAATGTCTAATCCAAATATCTTTAACAAGATCTCTAAGTCTCTATCTCGCATGTTCTTTGATTGTTGTGTTCTGCATGTTGCATGTCTTCTCCAAATTGGCCGGTTTGGCATTCTATGCGAGAACAGAATAGTAATGCTTATGGTAGGCTGGTGGTGTAACTGGGAAGGAGGTGGGTTCGCTAAGAGCTTAGAAAGATTAGAAAGCTCAGAGACAGATGATTAAGAATATGAAAGTCTAGGTCTACAAATTGACTTGCCCTCATGGGCCTTGATGTTAGACCATGAAAAGCTATCAAGACCAATAACATTGTACAGAATAACAATACATTGCTCGTAGTGCAGCATAGGATCGAAGTAGCCACTTTAGTCAGAATGAGAATTTTTCTTCTTCTCCTTCTTCTTTAAGATTCATATAATGCTTGATTCAATACCTTCAATTTAATTTCTAAATATTAATGTAACTTGGCACAATCCTCTATTCGCTAGAAATCACGTGTTCTAATCCTATCAATATACTCCACAATTTTTGAGTTTTTGCATTTGAATTTTTTTTTTTTTTTTTTTTTTTTTGTGATGGTGGTGGTGATGGGTGTTTTGGCACGGGGGTGGGGGTACATGATGCATGGTAATTAACAAAATTGTATTAAGTGAAATTTTTTCTACTGGATAAGAGTTTAGTCTTATGGTTAATTAGCTAGTGTAAGTAAGGTGATTTTATATAGATTAAATTTCAATCGAAACAAATAGTGCAGTGTATATATATATATATATATATATATATATATATAGATGTATATGTATATTCGTGCATGCATAGGGATGAAAAGAGGGAGATTAAGAATACAGGAATGTCGCAAGTCAAAAGGAGAGTAGACAATGATCGCATCATGAATGTGGAATTTGAATTGAGTGCAGTGCCGCATGGGAAGTGGCATCGTCCAAAAATTACGTAGGTCTATGTAGGTCAAAGCACAACCACATCAGTTTTTATTGATCCAAATGGCAGGACCTTTTGGTCACCTGGAGTGATATCTTCCTTCTTTTTTTTTTTTTTTTCCTTTTTTCTTTACAGGAATTCGATTAAAAGGTAGCTAGAAATCAAGATGACCGAGGCTAAATCACTGGTATTGGACGGTTACAACCATCTGCGTGTTTACCTCAAAAAAAAAAAAAAAAAAATACACCATTTGCGTGATTCTAACGTTAGGACGCAAGGCTGCCCTCATGTACCTACTGCTGGGATTTTCCACGAGCCTCTCCATGAAAATCAATGCTGATGCGACCCGTGATGAGTACCTCCATATGCTGATATATTAACCGAATTAGACGCGAGCAACGCCTGAAGTTTAAGCAGCCGCTGACGTGGAATGGCTTATTCCCACTCTGCCCTAGCGGTTCAATTATTACATGGCCCAGGTCCAGTGGACAAATCCAAATACGGTGGCACGTGTACGGTAGATAACAGGCCTCCCCTATTTGATATTGAATTGTTTAAATACGATGAGTAACCCCGACGCCATTTTATGCTTTTGGGGACCCACATGAGACGACCGTTGGCTCAGAGTCAGATCCGTCCAATTCAAAAGTCACAACGGTCACTCCGCCTCCCGGGGGTTGTGCTGTGTGGGCGCTGTGGCTGAGCGGGGGGCGACCCCGCCCCAGCCCGTTCTCTCTTAATTCCACCACAGCACCCCCGCACCCGCCACCACACCATTCTCATTCATTACGCGAGATCTCAATCTCACCGTCCATTTAAGGGACGCACGGCTGACGCGGTCGTGCGAAGGTGCCTTAAAAACCGCCGTCGTTGTAGCTCCCATCGTTGGAGGGAAGTTGCAGCGAAACCTCCCGCCTCTCGCTTACTCCGAAGACCCCGTGAAGAGAGAGAGAGACTTAAGGGAAGAAGACAACATCCTCCCAAAAGAGGAGAAAAAGACGAACGAAGCCGGGAGGAAGGAGACCAGAAGGAAGGGGCTTCCACCGCCCACCCTCGCCTCCGCTTCCCACCGCCTCACCGCCCCCCTATCCCTCGTCACCCCACCGGTCTCCACCCCCTCAAGGCGAGTCTCTCTCTCTCTCTCTCTCTCTCTCTATATATATATATATATATATTCCTTTTCTTTTCTTTTCTTTTTGCCTCTCCATTTCTGGGTTTCTTGGGGGGATATGAGAGGAGCGTCTGATGCTGATTTGGTGGCCCAGATTCGGCGGGCGTGGTGTCATCTCTCCTGCGGCACGACGACAAGATGGAACTCCGATCGCCGGACCGGGACTTGCAGCAGTACGACGAGGAGTGCGGCGGAGAACGCGGTGGCGAGGACATCTGCTCCTCCAGCGATGCCTTCGATATCCCGGCCAAGAACGTCCCATTCGAGCGCCTCCGCCGGTGGAGGGTACGTCAATCCCTACCCTTCCCTACGCCGACATGTTGGTTGATGTGGTTGCATCCAATGTATATAGATTCCCCCGCAATTATACGAGTTTTTGATATCATATTTCGTTCCCGTTCTTCGCTGTATCTACTTGATTACAATGTGAGGATTCTTGATAAAGTCGGAGATTTTTTTTTTCCCTCCCGATGCTTCTTGCTTGCTGGGAATTGCGTCTTGATGTTTGAGATTGCTTTCTTGGTGCTGGAGATTTTTTCTTGATGATCGAAAATACAGACACATACGAACTCAAAAGGAGTTTGATCAAAAAATAAAAAATAAAAAACTGATAAGGAATTGACTGCATCATGATTGCCACCGTGCGAGCTGGATGTTTTGGTCTGGTGGGCTTGATTCACTGGTCCTGGTCGGGAGAAGGCGTACGTGTTAAAGGAACGGATAATAGGGAGGGTTTACTTGTTTGGCATATCCTATACTTCAACAATGAGAACAAAATAGATGCTAAGGACCGTTAGAACAAGAACAGAATGGTGGCTATTGAGAGGGGGAGCAATTTTTTTTCTTTAACCTTTAAAATGAAGATCGTCATTTGGAACAGATGAGGACATAGTGAGTGTGTTGCTTCTAGTGGTTCCATGAAGGTTCTATATGATGATAGTGCGAAACCTTGAGATTGAGTATGACCTGACGTGGGTCAATCTTGAACCGTGCATATGGGCTGGGAGTAGAGTAATGTTCGATTAGGCCTTAGAAAATGTTGATAGAAGTTAAATTGAAATAGCTAATGAACTGGTTAAATAAAGGATGTCGATGGTAAGAAATTATGGATTTGGGATTATATTCCCGGGGTAGGAAGCATAGTTTTGCGGTAGTTGAGGGAAAAGAATGAGAAGCCTATAATATCAAAGGTTAGAAAAATAGTTGAAATATGGGAAACATTTGGATTCTGAGGCAAGATCGTAGAAAGAACAGTTTGCAAAATAGTACAGGAAATCAATAATTACTTGTAGAAGTTTCCAAGAACTCCATAAACCATTTTCTTTTATTTTAATAGACATAAAGTTGAGAAAATGTTCTTAGTGAAAAATATTGAGAATTATTGAACATTTTTTTTGCTAAGATGAGAATTTCTGTTAGTAGGCTTGGCAGGGAAGAATGTTTGAGATGGACTGAAAAAAAAAAAACAAACTCAAAAATATGGGATAAGCATGTTTTGTTAGAGCTTGTGCTTACATGACTTGAATATGGGTGGTCTTATCCATTTCATAAGAAGACACTGCATGCCGTGTACTGCTTAATGGGTTCACTTTCTTCTGTAATTAGCAGAATCAACAACTTGAGTTATCTTGAGCATTGCCTAATGTTGTAGGTACATCTAGACTGCTGCTGGTCTCTACTGTAAAGCTCAAAGCAAGTCCTACCTAAGCTGGATTATAGGCCTAATTCTAGTTATGAAAGCATCCTACTTCTAATTTTGCATGCTTGCACGCATTTAGTATTTACTCCAGCAAGATGTTAGGTAGGATTACATTACTATGCACATGAACTTCTGTCTCTATATCACTGTATTCTTGATAATTCATCCTTCCCACCCCCAGCATGGTGGGGGAAGATGTTGTGCAACTTAATATATTATTTGCTTTCATGCTTATTATGCTATTCGAGTAGAATATATTTAATCCATCTAATAATGTTGGCTTCAGCCTTACAAATATATGGCTCATCTTGAGAGTGAGTGTACTTGTTTTTCTTATCTTCACATCAATAGGAAAACTTCTCTATGTTTGGTTCTTTCCTATTTTTCTGATATATGATATGTAAATCTAGCATAAATATTGCCTTTTAATTCCTTTTAATTAATTGCATTATTAAAGCCTCAGATGGATGAGATGTCTTGTGGATTATGATAATTGTTGATAGTTGGTACTATCATTTTCTGTTTTTGGCAGCAAGCTGCCCTTGTTTTGAATGCTTCTCGTCGATTTCGATACACACTGGATCTAAAAAAGGAGGAACAAAAAGAGCAAATAAGGAGGAAGATTCGGGCACATGCCCAAGTCATACGGGTATTTTTTCATCCACAAGTAGGCCTGAAGTTTTATATAAGGGGGATAGCGCACATTCATCCTAAATTTGACCTTTTCAGGCAGCATATCTCTTTAAGGAGGCAGGGGAAAGAGAGCCACGAGGTTCCATTCTAGAATTCTTTTGCTTGATTAATGGTTTGATGTTCTTTTCAGGAAAAGTTGAAGTTTGCATTGCCATGAATTTGAAAAATTTAATTACCTATATCATGTCCTTTTCCTGGACTCTCTCTCTATATATATTGAAATTATTTCAAGTGTACTTGCTGAACTTTCTTTTGCTAAAATATTTTCTTATTCCATTATAAAGGAATTTTTGACTTGATTGTTTGCTAATGTTTTATTCTCATGATATGGTGATACTGGACTATTTTGGAGCATAATTATTTAATTGGGCCTCAAGTTTTGAGTAATGGATTTGCTGGTAGTTCTATTACTTTTGTAACTTGACGTAATAACTTCCATTATAGGACATCAAAGGGTCAAATTTCACTTACCTATGCTTCTATAATGTTAGATTCTGTAATTTTTATGTGACTAAAGAGCCCTAGGAATTCATTGCTCTATTACTATTTTTCTTTTTTCTCTATTTTTTTTACTTCTCTTTAGTTCTTTCTTTCTTTTTTATTTTTTGCACTGCTCAGATTGTTTTAATTTGTTCAAAGTGTAGAGCTATTTTGTCATTTTTGGAAAGATATTTCTTAAAATGACTGGTCCTGATTAACTCTCAAGTTAAAATATCATGAAATTGCATTGTTTTATACTTGTCCAAATTTCACATTTTCTCTTTTTTCTATTTATGTTATATAATGCTCATGCAACATTTGGCTGATCTCTTTGTTTTGATTCATGTTCTTTGCATCTCATAAACAGACACTGTGGGAGGAAAGCCAATAGCACCTGCTGGTGGTTTTCAAATTGGTGTAGAGCAGCTCACTTCGATGAATAGGGATCATAATTTTTCTGCTCTACAAGAATATGGGGGGGCAAGTACTTCTTTCAGATTTTGCATTTTCACTGTTTACTCTTCATCGTGTATTCTATTAATTATAAAAATGATGTGCATAAATTTGTATATTTTTGCTCAGGTTAAAGGGCTGTCAGATATGCTGAAGACCAATATTGATAGGGGAATTAGTGGGGATGATTCGGAAGTATTGCATAGAAGGAATATATTTGGGGCTAATACATATCCTCAAAAGAAAGGAAGAAACTTTTTGGTATGTTTTAACCTAGCATGTCAGGCATTGTCATTATTTTATCTTTCAAACATCCCTCCTTGCTGAGGATTCATGTTTAACGGAACTTAATGTCGTGTCTTTTGATGCTTGTAGGTTTTTGTATGGGAAGCCTGCCAAGATCTAACCCTTGTCATCTTGATGGTGGCTGCAGTTATATCTTTGGTGCTGGGCATACAGACAGAGGTAAGTTTTACGTTATATTTTGTAATGAAGATTTGTCTTGCTAGCCTATATATGCAACAGCAATAATTTTAATATGCTATGTTGGTGTTTGTTTATTCTGTAACTATATTTCCACACGTCCATTATGTTCCTTGTTTATATTTTTATTCTTGTAGCCTTCTATCTTGTTGATCTTGACTTCAACTCAATATCTTGTATTTATGCAATTTGAGAGCTTGTTTTATGCATAAAGAAAGTCAATTTATTTCACCCTTGTCTTTTACTTTTTGTTACTTTTTGTTTTGCTTGTGCAAAAAATTATTACATAGGTCATGCCTAATTAGATTTTAAACATTTCGGAGACTTTTATTAGCTAGCCTAATTGCCTAAAATATGCCTGACTAAGTGGCTTGTCAGCTTTTGTTGGAATTTTGGACCCTACAACTGGTGTTATTATCTTGGTAATACTAGATTTCTTTGATGTAATGCTTGTTTTCTACTTATTCTGAGATCATTTCTTTGACAGTTCTCCTCTAGTCTCCATAAGGCATGTTTTTTGGGCCAAGATGATAGATTTATGAAATTATGAGCCTTTCCTTCTGGCTTCTTTCTTTAATCAAACTAAGCGTTCTGTATAACATTGTTTAAATTGCAAAGCTAAGCTTTCAATATTTTAAGTGATTGACGGATATCTTCTATTGCAAATGTTATTTCATCATTTGTGAAGTAAGAAAATTATCGTTTTGGATCCCTCCATTTGGGGATTATCAAGCTAGACATAAGACATCTGTTCAAGGATTATTGATTCTTGATGATTATTTTGGTGATGCTGAGATCTTTCACTTTATCTTGTACTCTTCATGGTGTTCCTTGCTGGTTTTTATCTCTGTATCCTTAATGAAGGGTTAATGGCATCCATTCTGCTCTGTACTGTTTTACTTAACAACCAAATTCTATTTTTTTACTCCTTTGTTTGCAGAACATTTAAGGAAAATAACTGGAATTCGTTGTATCAAAAACTTGAATATATGGACCATTATAAAAAAAATGAGTGCTTTCTATATCACAGATATTTTTCTTATCAACCATTTTTCATTTGAAGAGGTTCTGAGTGAATGACTCCATGACATGTGTTGACTTTAGATTACTTCTATCTATCATCTTAGGGATTAAGTGAAGGATGGTATGATGGTGGTAGCATTGCCTTTGCTGTTGTTCTTGTTATACTGGTTACAGGTATGGCCTTGAATTCCCCCTACCCAAAATACTTGTTTTGTTCATTTTTGCTTGTTCTCATTGAGATTTCCCCACTTTCACACCTGATGTAAAAGCTTAGCAATGACACTATGCACTATGTACCTTATTTTGTCAGGATGCCATTATATAGACTTTATGTTGTATATCCTATAATTTGTTAAGGACTTGAGGGTATTGCAAACTGTAGTTTTTGGTTGGAAACCATTAACAACAAAATTAAAATGAGAAAAGCAGTGTTACCCAGACATTTGTTGACACATGGAACCTGGACACTGAATAATATTTCCTGACACTTCAAATCAGCAAACCATAATATCATCATGGTTGCTTATCAAATTTTGACATCATACCTAGAAATTTTCAAGTCCAACATCACATTTAGCAGAGGTTCTATGAATTCTATTAAATAACGCTGCAATTGGTCTATTCGCTTCAAAAGAAAAAAGCAGCAACTGGTCTAACCAACTATTCATTATATACATACATTTGCACGTATTTATAAACATATATGGATAACATGGACATGCCTCTGTATATATCTGGCTCTCTTAGACACTTGGACACTGAACATCCATAACATGTCTCCCGGTAACATTGGAGAAAACATAGTAATCAGAACTGGCCGAAATTGATCCAGCCAGGGGACTTTGCCCCACCAGTCCAAATAAATATCTAAGTATCATGATACAACTTGGCAATGCTATCTCACTGGTTACGAGAGTTATAACCTATTTACCCCGGGTGAGGGGTCTGATAAATTGCTCTCACTGGTTTTACATCTTTTTTTTTTAATTTTTTTTTTTTTTATTTTTTACTCAGGATTTTTTAAGACAAGGATCATGTGGGTCATTGAAAACTGCCAGGTTGAGCAAAACCTGGCTGGGTTTGGTGGATTTCAGTGGTTGAAACCTGGGTTGTTTGCAGATCTGACACAAATATTGAATTGAAGCAGGCATAGGTCCAGTCACTGGGTTTCTGGTCCAACCAGCCAGTCTTGTCCATTTCTCGTAACTATAGGAGAAAAGCTAATTGCTTGTGTCATAGAGTAATGCCTTCTATGGTTATCCTGGCATATGAGAAAGCTTATTAGATCAGTTTGGGTAACATGTTTTTCACCGCTTTTCAATTATGTTTTCAAAGCTGAGAAAATGGTTGGTCATCCTATGCTTCATTGTGTAATGGATTGGATGTATGTATAACCACTCTTTTGCTTCTTCCAAGCCATGTCAGTTTTCTCCTCATCTGTCAAGTGTCAGGTGATCTCTATCATCTCAAAACAAGGTGAACATATGCTTTGCAGCCTAGATTTGTCTAACCTTTGAGGCTACTTTTAAATTCTTTGCTAATGATGTGTAGATCTTACGCTTCCTGATCATTAAATAGATTACTGTAGGGTGATATTATGGATGGAATATTGTGTTTTGCTGGTGGATCGAAACAAAATTGTTAGGCTTAGCAGTAACTTTTGGATTGTAACATTCCTCTTTCTTTCTTTCTTTATTTATTTATTTATTTCTTGTTTCAAAGATAGGATTCAATTTATAACTCATACCTGAACTCAGTTTATGTTAGGCTTGGAATTGGTGTGCATGTAAATCATGCAGCTTTAATTTACATCCATTCACTTCAACATTTTTATCTTGTTTTTTTTCCTCCTGCTTTAGCTATCAGTGACTATAAGCAAAATCTTCAATTCCAAAATCTGAACCAGGAAAAGCAAAATATACACTTGGAGGTGAACATCATCACTTGGTTCTTTTCTCTAACTTGCCTTTTGTTTCCTTGATATGGGGTATTGTTGAGTGGAACTGTTCAGATATCTATTCTGTGGGGATACCCAGGTAATCAGAGGTGGTAGAAGATTTGAAGTTTCAATATTTGATCTTGTAGTTGGTGATGTTGTTCCTCTTAAAATTGGTGATCAGGTAGGTAATGAAAGTAGCTTTAGGTAGATTAAGGTGTACCTCTACATCTTGTACATTCAAACTGATTGGTTTCCTTAAATTTCTTTTTCAGGTTTCTGCTGATGGCATTTTAATTTCTGGCCATTCTCTTGCCATTGATGAATCTAGCATGACTGGAGAAGCGAAGATTGTAAGTTTATGTATTCCTTTTCCTCTCTTGATCTTTATTTCATGAATAAATTGATCGATGGTACATAAGTATGATGCATTTGCTTCAGGTTCACAAAGATCAAAAGAACCCATTTTTGATGTCTGGTTGCAAGGTTGCTGATGGCTATGGTACCATGTTGGTAAGCGAATGTGAAATATGTGACATTTTGCCATAGATCCTATTGCTTTAACTTGGTAGAAAAAAATATGCAGTTTCCATTTCAAAGGAAATGGATTTAGTTATAGACCAATGATGAAGTTCGATGTATAATGCATTGCTGACTCCATATGGTTGGGACAAGTTTTGTTATTTTGCCGTTAGGGAACTTTGATGTAAATGCTTGGACAAGATTTTAGATGACACTATTATTCTATAGTAAAATCATTATCCATTCTTCTTCTTTTTCTCTTTTTTTTTTTTTTTGTGGGGGTGGGGGGGTGCGGGGTATGTCTTGTACTATGTTATTCACTTCAGTCTTTTGTTCCTTTTTGAACTATATCCAGGTAACATCTGTCGGAATCAATACGGAATGGGGTCTATTGATGGCCACCATATCCGAGGATAATGGTGAAGAAACTCCCTTGCAGGTTTTCTTTTTTTCCTTTGGTAGAATGTGTTCTTTTTTTGTTTTTATTTTTCTTTGCTGTATGATATCTTCTATGAGTTGTGTGAAAAGCTTAGTCGAGTATGCCTTTAATAGCTTTACATGGGTATTTTGCTGAAATAGGTGCGCCTGAATGGTGTTGCTACTTTCATTGGTATAATTGGCCTGACCGTTGCTGCTTCAGTTCTTGTAGTCCTCTTGGCTAGGTAAATGCAAGTTTTGAGTAATTAATTTGGAAATTATTCACGTTGTTTTTACTTTTTTTCCTTTTAATTTTCAGATATTTCACTGGGCATACCAAGAATCCTGATGGAACTGTTCAATTCATAAGGGGACAGACAGGTGTAAGGGATGCACTAAATGGAGCCATTAAGATCTTGACAGTTGCAGTATGTATTGGTAGATTTAATATTTTATATTGCATAATATTTTGGTTATAGGGGCTTATGTTCCTCTTGTTTGTGACAGGTGACAATCGTGGTTGTTGCGGTGCCTGAAGGGCTTCCATTGGCTGTAACCTTGACGTAAGGATGTGCTTTATATTTACGGGTTTATTTTATCTTGTTATACTGAAAGTCCACCATCTCCTTAATTTCAAGTTAACTTTCCTACTTTTCCTCTTTGCAAATTTTTAATTTTATTTTCATTTTGTCAGCCTTGCATACTCTATGCGAAAGATGATGGCAGACAAGGCCCTGGTATGCTTTCGCATAATCCTTAATAACAGAAATATGTTTAGACTTATATAATTGAACAAGCTTTAATATATTTGTGATACAGGTGCGAAGGCTTTCAGCTTGTGAAACTATGGGTTCAGCAACAACAATCTGCAGTGACAAGACTGGAACTCTGACCCTGAATCAGGTATATCAATTTTGTGCTTTCATAGGTGCTGTTTTTCTATTTGATGATAATTATACATTTTATTAAAAAGTTTAATTGCTTAAATATTTGATTATGAGATGAAGAACTTTTTCAACATGTTAAGTTGAAGAAAACTTAAGATGCTTGCCTTCTAAACTCTACAAGTGTTGCTCCTTTGTTATAGATGACTGTTGTGGAAGCATATGTTGGTGGGATGAAGTTAGATAATCCCAATGATGTTAAAGAGTTGTGTAATGTATCTCCTCTGTTGATCGAAGGCATTGCACAAAATACAACTGGTGATGTGTTTGAGCCTGAGGTACACCTTTCTTTATCTGGTTTAAATGTTACTCTTACAAAGTGAATGATTATTCAGATGGGCAGGATGAACTGTAACTAATCCAACCTATTGCCTAACTAGAATTTTTGGCTCTCCTGTGTTGATTAAACTTCTTGGATATGATACTGTTTCTAGTACAAGGCAGAGACGACAAGTTTTTACCAATTAATACCACTAACATGATATGGTAACATACAAGTGATATTCTGGATGCAATATGAATGTTTTTGTATTTTGCAGCTAAACTAGTAGTGCATGTCTTCAAGAGCAGAACTATTAAAGGCTAAAGCACCGTGTTTTACAAAACTATGTCTAGAACACTGGCTAGAATAAGACTCCAGATTTAGTGTTTGTTCATGGTAGCTGTGTTACTGTTGTTCATTTTGCATGCTATATGATAGATTGCTTGTTTGGATGTTTTTGAGATTTCAATAAATCCTGTTTTCTTTTTCTTATGGTGTTTAACTATTTCACTGTTGATTATGTTGTTGTAAACCCTCTTGATTGTTATACATCTGACTTGTATAAATGCCTTTGTAGGTCATACATTTTAATGTCAATGAGTTTATTTATTTCCTGTATGTTTTCTGGACTCAAAAATTTTGTCCAGCTCCTATTTTTTGCTCTAACTTTTCTGTCCTATACCTTGAAGTCAAATGATTATTGTGGTAATGCATGAAACATCTAATTGAATATATTTTTCTGAAATAGGATGGTGGAGCTTTGGAGGTTACTGGCTCACCCACTGAAAAGGCCATCCTTTCTTGGGGGGTCAAGGTACAAATTTATGCAATTCATGTTGCTTTTCTCATAATTACATTTTTCTGCCTATCGATGCTGATTGTAATTGGAATCATACTTTTATAGCTGGGAATGAAGTTCAATGATGTGAGATCAAAATCCTCAATTCTTCACGTCTTTCCTTTCAACTCAGAGAAAAAGCGTGGTGGTGTTGCAATACAACTGGTAATGACATCTAATATAAATTCTAAAGATTGATTGGTTCTGATTCTGTATTTTCTTTTGATAACAAATAAAACTTTATCTACATTATTTCTTACATGGCCAACCTTCATTCTGTCTTGACATTTTATTTAGGATCAAATACTAATAGAGATGTGATTCTGAGATAAACTGTTTCTCTCTAGGGGTGTTATTCTGATATAAATTGTTTCTATCTTTAGAATTTGTCCTTTTGGATTCAATAAATTGATTTCACTGAAGTCCCAAACATTCAGTAGCCACTATATCTAAATCCAATTGTTGAGATGGGAACATGGTTCTTTTATTGTTAAGGATGTGTTCAGTGTTGCTTAAAAAAGGTCTTGTTGTGACTTTGTAAAGTAAAAAAAGGTGCATCCTGGCAAAGGTAATTTTTGGTACGATCATTCAACAAGTAGAATCAAAAAGTGGATTCCACAAGAAGCTAGAAAAACTAACTTATAGCTTCTGTTTCTATGAGCTTGCTTATTATCTTTCAAATATGATGTATCATAAAAAGATGTTTTATAATATATACTCACCAAACATCAAATTAAGTGGAAATGTTTCTTAAGAGATGCGTTTTATTTAGAACTTAAGTGAAAGTATTTCTTAAGAATGATTTTTTAAGAAGCAGAAGCAATGCCAGACACAACCTTAGCCAAGGTGGAAGCCCTCCCATGAGATCAACTTCTGTAGAAGGCCATTTGATAATATTAGCCCTTTCATGTTCGTTGGGGTGGATTAGGACCATGATGGACGTACACTCTTGGTGTTTATTGAGGACTTTGAGCAAAGTGAAGGCAAAAGCTCTTGCAGGTCTCTTAGAGAGAAACTTGAGCCTTTCTTCTTGCATCTCATATGCAACAAGGACAAATAGTGTTGTTTCTCTGCCTAAGATAAAGAGCCTCCTTGAAATATAAGTCAAAAAGATTCAAGGCTGCTTATTTTTATAAAGTAATTAAAAGGAAGTAGTTTTACCATTAACAAATCCCTATATATCATTTATGAGCTCACGTTGAGCTAGAGTTCCAACTTCTGCTCTGTCCTTTTCTTCCTTTTCATTTCTTGGTTTTTCTAAGTAGTTTGTTCCATACCATAGAGGAGGAATTTTTCTGTTAAATGCTTCCATGCTATGGTCAAGGGACCTTAGATCAGCCATCGCAGTTACACATTTATGGAGATTGAGAACATGTCATGGTGCATTGGGCTGCAACATGAAATTTTTCTTAAATTCAGTTTTTTTTATTATTTTTTTTGTTTATTGTCTGTTATTTTTAGTTTTTAGATCTTTTAAACCAAATGTCGAGACTACAATATCTTAGGTTTTAATTGCTAGCTTGATGAAGTCTATTTGGTGTAGCAGCACTGTTTATGGCACCGTTCATGCTACAGTACTGGTGAACAGCAACCATGCATTACTAAGTGTAGTTTTAAAATAGAGTCAATTAGGGTTTCTATTTTGTTATAAAAAGGGACTTAGAATTTGATGTGATCAGACTTTATGCACATTATGAATAAAATAATGGACTCTTTGGTTTTCTTTACTCTTGTGGTGTGATTCTGCAATGAAAATGTGAGGCCTTCAAACCCTAGGTATGCAAGTGAGTCTGGTATTGTCTTTTCCCTTCCCTTTAATTTTAGTTTTTTTTTCCCTATGTTTTATCCCGTAGGTACTTATTTGTTCTTGCTCCTATTCGTCTCTTATTGATCTTTCTTTTGAGCTTCACTTTCCATAGGATTTTTAAGATTTTCATTCAGAATATTCTACTAAGCACTCAATTTCAGATATTTAATGGCATAAACTGTTAAAATCTCAATTTTAAGCTTCAGAATCCTAAATCCTAGGTTAGATGATAGCCATGTTTGCCTATCTCTTCAAAAAGCTATTTCAGTGATATTGAATACTCAGATCTGAAATTGAAATTCCAGCACCTTTTAGGTTTCAGTCCTATCCTAAACCCTTCTACATCAGTTTGGAGGCAGAGCTTCTGATAAGCCAGCTCATTCTATCATTGTGGCCAATCCAATTTATTGAGTGTATCTGATTATCAACATTGCCCTTATGAACTTGCCCTTGATGAAGTTTTCACTGGAGATATTGAACCACATGAATTTTTGGATTGGATCACAGATTAGGAGATTGTATTGATTGGTAAAATATCTCTGACCAAATGCAAGTTCACCATACCAAGACAAAGCTAAAAGATCAATCCTACATACCATGGAGAGGCATGGAAGTTAGGATGATTCATCGAGATCGAGCTCTTATTCTCGGTTGGGAAGAGATGAAGAACTTGCTCGAGTTATTTATTGCCCTCCTACAAAAACTTTTTACTGTTGAACATCAGAACAAATATGATCAACCTATTTCCATGAAGAATCCAAGAGAAGAATTTGGAAAAAAATTGAAGAAACATTATCAATTTTCAGGAATCAAGCTAGTGAGAAATCTTGATTGTGTGGTTGAAGGCTTATAGAAGAGATGTAGGCAAAGAAGTCAAGCACCTCATGTTTCAGGAGTATTTTCAGAGGTGCAGACTGAAGAGCAGTAAGCTAATTCCAGTTGAAAGCCAAAACAAAGTGCCTTCAGATCGGATTGGGATACAGGGAAGCAAAGACAGCACCAAGTCCAATCATGTAGCAATGGAACTGAAAGAAGAGGCAAAGGAGTAACCTGAAGAATTTGATTATATACAAAATCCAAAAGACATAATGGAAGAAAAGATAGTCATGGAAAAAGCTTCCTGAGGTTCACATTTTAAGGAAGATCTTAATGAAGTAAATTATAATGAGGCTATGAGCTTCAAAGATTGGTGTTAGAAGAAAAAGGTGACATCTATTGCTGAACCATCAAAATAGAGCTCTTTGGTTGCCAAATTTTCTAAAGAAATTGTTAAAGAAATTGGGAAACTTGCTCTTTACGATCCTCATCAATTTGATGAATAAGATCATCAATAGGTTCCATCAAACCTTGGAGAAGTTGTCATCTTAAAAGAAATACATGCTAATAATGTTTTCTTCATGCAAGGCAACTGTGAAGGGCAAAGCTAACATGAAAGGTAATGAAGCTTTGGGCTGTTTGAAAGCCGGTCAAGATTTACTTTTATCAAGAACAAACATGTTTGATTAGATCACACATCAAATGGAGTTTAAAACCTACTTACAATATCATGTGGCATCCAATAATTTGGCATGTGCCACCAGTTATCATTGAGACAAAAGAATCAATAAGAATAGCTTCAACTGCAATCTAAAAGAACCTGAGGTTTTCCATGCAGCAGAAGTGAATGATGGAGATGGAGAACATGTCATGGTGCATTGAAGGGCTGCAATATGGAATTTTTTTTAGATTTAATTATACTTATCATTTTTCTACTTTTCTGTCTACTTCCAGTTATTTAATTATATTTATCAGATTTTAATTGTTAACTTGATGAGACTATGTAGTGTAGCACTATTGATGGTACCCCATAGAGACTTATTTGGTCTTGCTAACTTGTCTCCTATTCATCTCTTCTTTTTTTTTGGGGGGGGGGGGGGGGGGGACGGCTTTGCTTCCAGTTGGTTTCTTTTGGTCATAAATGTGTTGGATTTTCTTTCAGAATATTCTAGCAAGACTCAATTTAAGATATTTAATTGCACATACCATTAAAATCTCAATTTAAGGTCTAGAAACCCAAATCTTAGGTTACATTAGCTATCTATTACCTATTCTCTTCCAAAATATTATCTTTCTAGTTCAGTTTTATTGAAAACTAAGATCTGCAATTGAAATTCGAGTACCTTTTAGGTTCCAATCCTATCCTAAACCCTTCTAGATACCATTCCCTCGACCATCCTACATCACATATGAATTCATATTGAACAAGTTAGTCAAGGGCATCATAATGCCTATTTACATTCAACTTCATGTGTAGCACCTATAACTGAATGTAAAAGAAAGCAACAGCAATTCATAGTAACTTGACAAATGACATACTTTGCTGATGATACACCAGTTGCTTCTGAAATAACTTATACCATATACAACTTGTGCAACATATGATATTCCATAATCTTCTTGGTAGTTTTTGCCCTATCTACCATTTCGTTCTTGCCAAACAATCCCAAATTGTTGCCTTCTCAGTTCTCAACTTCTCATTTCAGAATGAGGAATACCAGAGATGGGGATGTTTAGTTATTGATGCAAACTCATCTCCATATTTGGCATATGCTTCTACTAATATTGGATGAATTCCAAAGAAGAAACAAGTAATGTAAAATAGAAATGGATGCATGCATATAAAGGCTTGTCAGGTCACCCAAAGTGAGAGGGATTCTGATTTAAGAAAACATGTCTTGAACAAGGATGACAAAACATAGGAAGACTTCAATAGCACTGATAACAAAAGAACTAAGGAGCCTCCTCATGGTTTGGATGTGAACCTACATTTAAATGGGTGGCAAAGCATGATTGATATGGCTACACTGGAATAGATGGAGTGGAGCATGTCGGCTGTGATTATGATAAGTGATTTTAATTGGCTATATTGCTTCAGAGAGGTATTATTCTGTATCTTATATTCTTGTAGTCTCTCCTTAAAGTGTGAACCAAAAGTACATTATTTGCAATTCAAAGTGACATAACTAGAAGCTTGTAGGTTGTAGCATTAGTCATTAATTACTGTAGTACCGCAATGCTTGAGTATCTTCTTAACAAGCTTCACTATCTGCCTCCTGCTTCCTGCTTTCACTCCTTAACATATTCCAAAAGCTCAAATTTGCCAAAACTAGCTATTAGATACTGGTAGTGAATGACTGACTACACTATCCTGCAGTAATGTCTAGTGAATAAATGTAGATCATGAGGTGTTATATGATGCTTGCTCTTTTAAGAGATGCTGAAAATGCCATCAATCAGCTGTCAAGCTTGTGGTAAGAAAACCACTTAATCATGCATGAATTTCACCCAGCATACTCCCAAGTCCCAATGTGCTCGTGGCTTTGACATTTGATACTAGTGTTTTATTCCTTTTGTTTATCTTTTTCTTGGTGAGTATTTCCTTTTGTTTATCATCATGTGTACTCGTGTAGAATTGTCTATTGTTGAGTATGTTGATGTGATCCGACATTCAATATTAATTGTGTGAAACTCCTTTCATTTGTTTGTAATTGCAGCCAGATTCTAGCGTTCACATCCATTGGAAGGGGGCTGCTGAATTGGTTTTAGCCAGTTGTTCAAACTGGCTTGCTCCAGATGGTTCAGTTCAACCGATAACCTCAAACAAGGTGGAAATCATTCAATTTAATCTTATGCCCATTCCATAGAAAGTTAGTTTCTGAATTCTCAAAAACCATTGCAGATTAATGAATTTAAGAAGTCAATTGAGGACATGGCAGCAGTTAGCCTACGCTGCGTTGTGCTTGCATATAGATTGTATGATCTGGAAAAAGTTCCAAATGAGGAACAGAGAGACACCTGGGAGTTGCCTGAGGATGAATTGATTTTGCTTGGTATAGTGGGAATAAAGGTTTGTTCTAAGAAATTTAATTGAAAATGTGCTGGATAATTTTATAGTTTTCTTGAGGTAGTCCTTATTATATTTACTCCACAACAACCCTGGTGTAGGTCTCTTTTTTATTGTTAAAGCTCATTCTTTGAAAGTACATGTTCGTTATTAGTTTTCATACCAAAACACCAAAAAAGAAAACTGAGTGGTTTTAGCTTAAACAGAAACTGGCAACTCTCTGATAAAATTGCTGGACACTAATCAGAAAATTTTATGACACTTAAAACTCATGTAAATATCTATTTGGGATAAAATACTGATGATAGGAAAAACATTAGAGTAATAACAAAAATTCTAAAAACTCTTATCTCATTTAAAATAACAGCAAAAGTTAATCAATTTCTAGTCTGGCATGCTTAAGAATGAAGTTGGTTTTGGTTATCTGGTGACTGTTACTGATGATCTAGTGACATTTTTTCAATCTATAAAACGGTATTTCAGAAAATTATGTGATCTGAATTAGCTGATAGCATAATGAGGTGAACTATTTTTAATTATAAGGAAAGTTAATTGATGGCTGTTGATGACAGCCACAAAATTATCAGGCCATAAACCTGTGGCCGGAGGTTAAAAATATTACATCTTTATGATTTTGTTATTGTAAAAGCAGTAATGATCTTTATCGATGGGATGATTCGGTACTGTCTCTTGGTGGTGTTATATGTGGTTGTTGTATTGCCTTCATGATATGGACACAATAATGGACATTTATTAATATATTATCCATACAACTAGTTGATGCTTCTTGATCCGCTTTCAGTAACTGCAAAAAATGCCAAGTTCCAGTAGCAAGTAGAGACTTCATTGCTTAAGATCTGCTATAATCAATGGGTAGTTTCACCTATCATCTCTTTTGCTAAATAAGTGTCTTTGCTTGTAGGATCCTTGTCGTCCAGGCGTAAAGGATGCTGTTAAATTATGCACTAAAGCAGGTGTCAAGGTACCCTTCTGATATTTCTTTTGAATCCGACAAAATGCAATGCGTGCACACAAAATCTGCTTTGCTATAATCATGTTTGTTTAAAATGTTCCTTGTCATCCTTCATCACTTGAATTAGCATTCAGCTAAAAAAGACACCAGAAGATATACAATACAACAACTGCAATGTATTTTAATCCATACAGTTTGTCTGAAAGTAAGGCTGGAAAAAGCGCATGAATTTTTATCAAAATTTGCAGTGGATGAGGGGAAATGTACATAAGTTCACAGTATGTGGTAAAAAAATGGAATGACAAAACTATGTAGAGTGAAAAAGGATTACATACATAATCTTTTTGTATGTTTATCTTTAGAATGTGTTGTAACTATGCATTCTACTAACAAGAGTTTGTCTATGATAAATGGCACAAGTTCGCATGTCCATATTTCTTGCACGTGAGAGGAAGTTGTGTGTCTTCAGAAGCTGTTAATTAAGTTTCAGATGTAGAAAATGGTTGCAGTTTGTGCTCACGAAGAAGACTTTGTTATGGATTTATTGTAGTTTTCTATATCAATGGGGTTGTAAACTTTCCTTATGGTCATCTTCTTCATGCTAGATTTGTGCTAGAAATTTTTTGATTTCCATATTGCTTAGTAATAACCTCTTCTTTCTTCTGGAGATCTCAGATCTTACTGATTCTCAATTGTTTGGGTTACATTTATATTTTATACTGTTGGTCAATCTGATGCTAGAAGGATTGCTTATGGATTAATAGGTACGCATGGTTACGGGAGACAATATTCAAACAGCAAAAGCCATAGCCTTGGAGTGTGGGATACTTGATTCAGATGCCAATGCCACTGAGCCAACCATTATAGAAGGAAAAGCTTTCCGAGCCTTGTCTGAAACAGCAAGAGAAGCAATTGCTGAGAGGATAACTGTAAGTTTACGACAACCATGGGGGGACCTATTAAGAGTGTTTTTTGTGCAAAACTGTTTTATTTTAGCTAACATTTTTACTGACAGATACTAATAACTACGCTATGCACCATTAAGTATTTGAGCATATATTATAAAAAAAGCTTTACATCATCTTGATATAAATAATTAAAAGATAACTTGTTTTAAAATGTTTGTTTCTCTTCAATTCGATAAAGCATAATTGGTCTCCCCAAATGCTCAATCTTATATGGTTTGCTTGGTTCAAACTTCTCATAACTTATCTTGGTGCATGCTTCAAGCGTAAGAACTTTCAAGCATTATTAATGCAGAATCTAAAAACTTCCAGCTCCATGGTTAATTTAATTTACCTAACAGGTACTCCATTCATCTTGGTTTTGCATGACATCTAGAATTAGTTTCATAGTTTGTATTGCTGCATGCCATCTAGAATCATAAACCACCACAATTCCTATTTTAGTTGCTTAACAAGGTAGAGAATAGATTGAAGTCCTTAGGCTCTCAAATCTGGCCAAAATCCATCAGTTAACTTTAATTTAAATTTTTACAGTTTAATGCACTTCAGTTCTGGTGCCCTGGCTCGTACTTCAATGATGTAGTTCTTTATAACAAACCTTGTCTTCTATCTTCCTTACCTAAGACTTCATCTAAAGCTTCAAGGGAATCTTTGTCACATGATTGACTGGTTTTGTTGCTTATATTGCACAATCACAGCCTATAATAAACTGGACATTTTGTTGAACCAACTAACCATCATGGTTCCATGGTAGGCTTTGCAACATCCAAATTTGCAGAGTGTTTAGCATAGCTCTTGGATGATGAACATTAACTCAGGAGTCAGTTATTAAATATTTAGGATGATGATGAATTTTCATATAACCAACTGATATGGATGAGATGTGGCTTAAGAACTAAGGATTTACAAAACAATAACTATTGAGCCTTATTTTGTGGGCTGTGCTTAACAAATCATTCTTTGCTAACTCTTTATGATCAATATTTCAAAGAAGAGTGACATGTTTTCATGTATGGACATGCACCAGTGCTTGAGTATGAATGTCTTTGTATATTGTCTATGATGCATTTGTTTCATGCAAATAAGTTGCATGCATTCAACAAGAAAAATAAAGATGAATTTTATGTATTTGGATGATGATGAAAGCAACTCAACTCATCTCAGTTCAACTAAGCTCAAACTAGTTGAGGTGTTGTATCCTTTTCCTCCATCCGGCTCTGCTTAGGGCCACACTATCTGAAAGATGCAGAGATATCAAGTCCTCTTGGATGATGATGAAAGCAATCAATTAATTTGTGAAAATTTATGTATAGGTAATGGGAAGATCTTCTCCTAATGACAAGCTTTTACTTGTCCAAGCATTAAGAAAAAAAGGTCACATAGTTGCTGTAACTGGAGATGGCACAAATGATGCTCCTGCATTGCACGAGGTTTGGTTGTTTATCTGTATCTTTTTATTTGACCTATAATTATATTTGCTTAGTGTTAAGATTACTATTATGTACATGTAACATATTCAAATTGGATATTTTGTTTTCTTGTATAGGCAGATAACCCATTCAAGTTGTATACTTTGTTTTTTTAGGCAGATATAGGTCTTGCAATGGGAATTCAGGGGACAGAAGTTGCAAAAGAAAGCTCAGACATCATTATATTGGATGATAATTTTGCATCAGTAGTGAAGGTTGGACACAGATCTTATAGCTAAATGGACTCATTTGGATTCAAGCTGATACATGGGACTAGTAAATGCATGATTTTCTTTGTTTCAGGTTGTCCGCTGGGGCCGTTCCGTCTATGCAAACATTCAGAAATTCATCCAGTTCCAGCTAACAGTCAATGTTGCAGCCCTTGTAATAAATGTGGTTGCTGCAGTGTCATCTGGCAATGTACCTTTAAATGCTGTACAGGTTGATGATAAGATTCTTTGCCCTTTTTTTTGGTTTCAGGATAAAGGAACAGGTCCAAACAAAAACTTGGCCAACTTCAATTTTTTTGTCTTGCCCAAGTGTTGTACACAGAGCAGCTGTTATGCTGCCTGAAACACAAGCTAATTGAGTTGTACTCTGACTTCTATTCTGCTTGGATGCATCTTGTGTTGTTAGATTTTAATAGATTAGTTCTGGCAAAAATGTTTCCTCTCTAGTTGTGTAGAGCCTCACTTTTCTCATCTGTCACAGCTTCTCTGGGTCAACCTCATCATGGATACACTCGGAGCGCTTGCATTGGCAACTGAACCACCAACAAACCGACTTATGAACAGAACCCCTGTTGGTCGGAGGTTAGAATAATTCATGTTTGATATAATGTGATAAATTTGCTTTCTTTACATGGTGATATAACGGACTATATTATGGTAGCACTGTAATAATTTTACGCTGATGCTTTTGTTCTGTGTGCAAGTCTGTCTCTTTGCATGCATTCCCTTCTAAGGGACGGTTCAGGTGGGGAAAGATAGGTGAAGGTTTTTGCAAATAAAATTCTTCGGCAACACATTGAATATTCAACACAACAATGTGATGCTGTTTATTTATATAAAGAATATATATCATATAATCCTTTTTAACGGACAAGACACACATATGCCTTCTACCAGAAAAAATGATATTAGCTTCTGATATGGTAGTCAATGATGCATTATGTCAGAAAACAATATGGAGACAGTTATGAAGCTTCACAGAATAGCTTATTCGGAGGTTAACCCCTGGTTGCCATTAGCTATTTGTTTGGGCTAAATTACCTAAAGTGTGAGGAATGTGTGATTTGAAGGCTGCAATGTTAGTTTCTGTTTTTTCTTTATTTGGAAGTTTCTAACATTATCTACATTACGGCATTTTGAAATATATACAAAAAGAACTGTTTGAATTTTCTCTTTATTTTCTTTTCTTTTCTTTTCTTTTTTTTTTTTTTTAAAGACATGTCCTCTGCAGTTCTGATTATACATGGTGAAATGATTTTCACCGGTGCATTCTCTGGCTGTAAAATTTATTATAGTCTACCAAGCCATACTGTTTTTGATTTTGATGCTAGTTAATAGTTATTGATAAATTCTTATATTCTTTGATTAGAGAAATAGTAGCCTCTGAACTCTCATTTCAGGAGAAGTAAATTTGATTGCTTTTAGATATCTAAATCCTAGTTCTGATAAACATCTATTTCCTCAGGGAGCCTCTCGTTACAAATATCATGTGGAGAAATTTAATAATTCAGGTATCCTTTTCCTTTTCCTTTTATTTGCAATATAACCGTGCATCCTTCATTCTTTTGGTTGACTTTTATGTTTATTGGACCAATTTTTATTTACTGATTGGTTGAATGAAAGTGCAGGCACTTTATCAAGTGGTTATCCTCCTCACTTTCAACTTTGGTGGCAGAAGCATCCTGCATATGAAGGGCGATACTCTAGAACATGCAGAAAAAGCGAAGAATACTTTTGTATTTAATACATTTGTCCTGTGCCAGGTAAGCCTAACTGTTTTCCTTAAGAGTGGAACAAACAACTGATGTAAGCATTTTAACTAGGTTTAATTATTCCAATGTCTTATTGAATGCTCTGCAGTATCTATTTTTTTATAGCACTATAATCCTTCTCCAACTGCCAACCATGGCTCACATAAACTTGTCTAATCAGTTGTCACTATAGTCTAGAATAGGATTATATTTGTAAAATTATTATCTTGATTTCTGTTATATCATAGGACTAAGATCTTGTGTCACTGTTTCTTGAAAGGTTTAATGACATTATTATGACCTTACCTTTCAGATATTCAATGAGTTCAATGCTAGAAAACCAGATGAAAAGAATGTTTTCCATGGAGTCACAAAGAACCGCCTCTTCATGGGGATTATAGGAATAACAGTTCTACTTCAGGTAAGAAATAATGGAAGTGTTTTTGAAGCTTGCAGCATCTTCTTTTGTACTCATTTCCAACCAATTAAGTAGCTATGACTTGCTGCAGATTTTGATTATCGAGTTCCTTGGACATTTTACTTCAACTGTCAGGCTTAATTGGAAGTTGTGGCTGTTTTCAATTGCTATAGCTTTTGTAAGGTATACCATTCTGGTCTTTCAGCAACTTGGTGATCTTGTAAAAATTGCCATCAATGCCTCCCTTTTCTCCTAGTCCTTTATGTATTGAGATTTTTCACAGTGCCTTTTCAGTCAATCCTGCGATCTTTAGCTGACTTGGATATCTGTGAAGTGGTGAATTCGACCTTAAATTACAATGTAGTGGAGTGCCATTGCATTAGCCCTGCTAAAATTATGGCTTGCCTACTCTTATTGTAAAATATATAAATATTCTAATGGACATTGTAAATAGATAAAAATGTGGCCCTCAACAGTGTTTACCAATTGGCTGTCACTAAGCAGACATGATAAATTAATATTTATGTTTTTAAACAATTACTCACGGTATTCTGCATCATTTTTTTCTCAGTTGGCCACTGGCTCTTGTTGGAAAGTTCATTCCAGTTCCTCAGGTTCCTTTCAGGGACTATATTTTCAGATACCGGAGGAACGAACAAGGTCCTGTTTCCTAATATGGCGGGGTGATGGATCATAATTTTAATATAGTAATAAAAAGAACTGAGACCACACGCAGCTTATCTTTCGGCTTATGTATCTTTGTTCATCTTGCAGATGAAAGGGCTGAGATGCATTGAGATAACCAGATTTGATATGCAACTGCCTAATATGGGTGGATATTTTGACAGAGTGCCTAGTTGCCACATTCGTGAATCATGTTGTAAAGAGTATATAGCCCTATTTTTATGATATGTATATTGATTGAACAATTGGTTCTATTAGGCTCTTAAGCGAGTGGAACTATTTTTATACAGCAAGATCTAATATATATAATATTTGTAGCAAAATTTTCTTTTGTTTGGATAAAAGCTAGTAACAGATTTCATTCAGTTACGGTTGTCATCATGTGAGGCTTTTAACAAAAAAAAAAAAAAAAAAAAAGAATACGCAGTGCTTGCACGATATTTACTGCTCATGTTTCCCTGGACCGAGAACCTGGTAGCTGTCTCATGCTTTTACAAAAGCCTTCATCAGAGTCTGAGGGAATTGTTGAAGAGCTTCCTTCAGGTTAAGGTCAAGGTAACTATTTGCTCTCCCTCTCGTACCTTTTCGCAAGCATGGTCTTTTTCTAGCTAGTATTATTCATCTCATACGCAAGCTATATATTGGTTGAATCTCAAGATAACGCTACCAAGTCACGTTGAGAAATCTTAGGAGATGCGTCTTGAATCACAAGATACTTAATGGAATGAGTTCCCGGGCAAGGCAATATCTCCCAGAAGTAGGGGTTGCCGGGAAATGTGGTAGGAAGGGATGTTATCTAACTGGATAAAAATTGTTAAGGTACGCGCCTCCATTGATCAATCTCGCTACAATTTGATGATGGCTACCATCAGGACAAAGTCGGAAGATTGTATCTCGTACCATGGAGTGGAGAGTGCTTGATAACAAGAACGTGGAAGCTTAAGCAGCATGTTGCATCGACTCAACTGATGTTTGCATCAGAGATTGCAATAGTTCGGGCCCATGATGTAACACGATTTGCCTTGCCCATAGGCACTGACGAGAAAACTAAAGAGAATTCAATTTTATTGCAACTTCTCCCAACCAAGACTATTCAGCTTGCTCCGATCTTTTTTTGGCTCTCATGAGTCCTGATTAAATAATAAAGAAAAAGATAGAAAGGACATGGATGCACAAACTCTTCTTCCTCGTAATCTTATTCATTCATTCACCATGGCAAGCCTCAGAAAGAGTCTGGAAAATGGCTCAGGTCGAGAAAGGTTCTGTCCGGAGCCAAAAGATCCTGTTGTTGGGGGTGGATGTTTGAGGCCTCGACTGGTTGGCTGGCCGGAGCCTCCTGCTGCTGCTGAGCTGTGTACATGGCAATCTGAGCTTGTGTCCTCGCAAGCTCGTGCTGGTTCATGTAGATCTCGTGTTGAAGGAGGTTTATGATCCCCACGCACCCGTACACCGGGTCTTGCACCCGCCAATAAGCTTCCATTGAGATGGCATCGGCCGCCTGCGCCCGCTGATGGACCGGCAGTTGCTGCACGCCCAAATAAAATGATTATAAGAATGTGCATTAGCAACCAGTAAGCAACAACGGGTACTTCGCATGGAAACATCATGGGGAAGAGCAATGGGAAGGAAAGAATACGGGGCATAATGTATCGTATCGATTTGAGATCGGTGTATGATACTAAGAGTTTACCGACGCTCGGTATATTAAACCGGCTCTGGTATGTATGCCGATCTAGTAATAGAATGGCACTGGTATAGAGTCTGGATTGCTTGCCGTTCCCAAAGGAGAAGGAGCGATCAAATGGAAAAATGCAGGCTCTGTCATTAGAAGTTCCTGGCATTTAGATAATCTATGGTCACGGCATCTCGGCATTTATATCAATCCTTTCTTCAGGCATTGGTATAGGTATTCCTTCCATGTTTTATTACTAAAGAACAGTGAGATCCACGCATAGATAGTATACATTCGTTGCCTTTAACAGCATTTAACGCATTATAAAGTCGGCTTCTCAAATTACCCCAAAAAATATATTTATTAACGTTGCATGGTTTAGTAGAAGATCAATGTATCGTATATAATATTATATACTTCTTTTTGATAGGAAAGTATATAATATTTTAGATATATCAGGTGTTGGTGAAATGGAGGAGAGAGATACCTGGAGCATCCTGGCCACGTTGCTGGCCCCAAATATTTTGTGGACGCAGGCGAATCTTTGAGGATTGGATGCAGGGAAGTAGGGAGAGAGGATGCAATCCCCAGCGCATCTCCTCCTTAGATACCTGCATGCCGCACACCTCCTGGGATTGGAATCGTTCGAGGAGACAGTGGAGTTGGAACTCGACATGATTGGTCGGATAGGATCTTCTATAGATTTTTGGATATCCAAGAGCTGGATTTCGTAAAGATTTTGGAGGATATATCCTCCAAGATCTTCGCCTTGCAGAAGATCTTTTCTCTCTTCGTTTTCCTTCTGTTTTTCTTAATTTTTTCTAGCCGTTGCCTTTGATACATATAGAGAATCATTGAAAGAGCAAGTCTTTAGAAGGAAACGCAAACGGCTAGTAGAATTCGAATGGTGCGGGAAGGAATGGAGAAGTAGAAGGAATGCTCGGAAACTTCCCGGTTTGAGTCGTCTTTCCTTTTACAAGCTTCATTAAATAAAACAGAAAAAGAAAAAAGAAAGAAAATATGTTTTTACATCGTTTTCACATGCTGGATATTAAATAAAGAAGATCTAGAAAAAAGAAAAATCCATATATTAATAGATATTTTAAAATGAAGACTCACAATAATAGAGTTACGTTCGCATCAAATATTAGGTGATACGTCTTACTTGAATCTGTTGGTGGTACAGTACTCTCCCCACAAACCGCAACTTGTAGGCCTTGGATGCCCCCACCTTTTATTACCAGCTCCTACTTCATAAAACAAAAGTAGATCAAATGAATTTGGACGTCGGTTGAGATCAGATATTGTGCATAAGATTTTAAATAATGCGTTATATTATTATAAGAGTCCTCACCGAAATTGCTATTTTCTACCATACCCACCATAATTACCATTATTTACCTCAAATATCATTTCAAATTTTTGACGTTTACATATTTCCGTTATGACAACTTATAATGGTGTAATAACAGAAAATAATGAAAAACAATTAACAGTGTTACCTTCTCCTTCATTTTTTATTGAATGAAAAATATTTTTTTGGACGATCCAATCACCTTTAGAAGAAGATTTAATGCAAATAATTACAAAACTAATTGTTTATCATCACTATATATGTTGAAACAGACTGTGATGGTAGTAAATAACGTATCATAGAGAGCGGCCAAAAGCCTCCTAACAGCTGTCATTATTTAGAATTTCAATTATACATTTCGAGATGGAATCTCGAGAAGGCTCACAATTGCATGGAATTTCTAATTCTTTCCACCTCTTTCTGAGAAACCCACTTGCATTTCACCGTTTCGAACCGGTTCACGTGCCAGAATGGCCGCACCAAAAGCTACTCCCACAACACACCTCTTCATTTTGTCCACGTATTGCAGATTCTATTGCCAGCATCAGATCAAGTAAATATGTGATGGACGATAATCCACGGCCACGAAGAATCAAATCCCATTAACGATGAATTGGACTTGCAACCGGATAATTATCGTGCAAAGGTAAGCAAAAGCATTGCCTCAAGAAGCAAGCAAGATTTTGATACCGCACACCTTATGATGCACCATGTCTTAGGATTTGTGCTTGTGCCCAATCCAAAGGCTAAGCAAAAGCAAAGCACCTTCACCCACAGAAGCATCAATATTTTAGAGATCATGGGTGGCTATCAGGACCATTCTACAACAGAATGAAATTGATCATTTGATCTGGTTGCGATTCTTCAGATCTCATCTTGTCATATTTGTGGACCTTTGCATCATTGGATTAATGTAGTGATGACATTGCATCCCATGATGTGAATCATAACTCAATGGTTCAGAACATGAGCAAATTAGTGAATTTCATACCTAGTTCATGGAAGGAAAACTGACAAGCTGATGAGGACTTGGCCCGAATTTTAAGGATCAGCAAATACTGCTACTGATTCAAGGCCAACAGCACACAACACGAGCAAATTTTCATAAATAAGCATATTAACAAGCTTGTATCAGGTCTTCATTTTATGCACGTCCTTCAATGGTACAGAAGGGACTGCTCCAATTATCCTCTGACCATCAATCAGGTAAGGTAAGGTGGTACAACAGCTTTGCAGGTATTATGAAGGAGTACACGATGTAATCAGAGATCATCAAGGCATGCATGCAGAAGACAATGGAAGTGGTGCATGGCCATCTCGACGGATGGTGCATACCTGCCGCTACAATAAGCTGGTGATTCTAGGCCCCTCTGGACTCCTTCACACAGTGCAATATCTTCCATCTGCAGCTCAAATTGCTCACTTTTTGTTAGATGCCAAAATGTCATTAAGCAATTGGCAACTTTTAGACGAGATAATATAAAAAGTAGATTGTGCTTATTTACCTGCACTCTTTCACTCTCTTTTAAACTTCTCTCAATGAACACCTTGTCATCCTGAATAATTTAGTCCATTGACTCAGCACCATCCACCGCAACCATAAATATGTGTTTTACGATTGAAAAAATAATAACGATTACTTACCAACAGTGAATAATCAAGAAAGTAATCAAAAATCACTTGACATTTGGTTAAGCCCAATGGGACGACTAGATTAGTATCCATCCATGGACCATACCTGTAAACATTTAAAAAACTCAAAATCTCTGAGCTATCAATTACCGTAACTCATCGAATAAACATCAGATCCTCATTAGGAGAAATTATGGACTGAATAATAGCACACCTATTGACCATGAAGTTTGGATAAATGAAGGCATACACTGCTTTTGATCCCAGCCTATCAAAGCCATCTTCATCTACAGAAGCACCTTCGCATCTTTGAATACTTACCTTCTCAAAAATCTGCATGGCAGCATCAAAACGAATGAAAAAAAGAAAAAAATTGAATGAAAAAGAAAATTTTGTCCCAGAAAGGTATTGTAGCTTCCATCTCATGAAAATGCAATGAAGAAAAGTAAGGGAAAAAAATGACATCACTTTAATATACTTATGATGGGAATATGGAATATGGTAGCAAAGCTGATGGTGAAATATGGATCCACATAATTTGGAAGGAAGGTGAAACCAAAGTACGACTTCAAAGCAAGATGAACAGCATGGTTTGGAAAGAAAGCCAAATCTTACATAAAACGTGCATGTTTCTCGATCATAACATTCAGGATTCAGAAACAATAGAAATATGGAATGAAAAAACAGGATGATGATATTCCACTGCATTCCACTGCAATATTACAATGCCAGGTTGAAAATTTATAGCAAGAACAATGCATAGAGAATACGTAACAGATAAGAAAACTATATTAAGAAATGTCCATACAAGGGTAGAGTACGAGTCAAGCTTAAGACCAGATGCAAGGCCTCCATGTGCATATGGAACATGATAGCCGCCATCTAAGTAGTTGTCACAGAAGACCTGCATGATATGATGATAGATATTTCAGAAAGTACCTTTCATGATATCATCTAATTTAACTAATAGGGGCTGCTTCATCTTAATAGGAGCAAAGATAAATATGAACTACAAATGAGGTAGGCCTTTACAAAAAACCAAACCTTCCAATTGCATCGAATTGTATATTCACGCCTACACATATGCTTCAGTGAAGAATCAATCCCATCATTACTAAGTATATCTGAAGCACTCCCAAGCCATTCATTGGGCACCAAATCATTTGAAAAATTTTGTTGAGGTACGGTATCTTTGTCCAAATTTAACAATACAAAGGGTCCCCAAGTAGCCACACTCAATGGTATGAGACCAAACTCCTGTCCTCCATTGACAGAACCAAGCATCTTTGTTAGCTTTAAATCAGGTGATGAACCAATAATAAAGGATATTAAAGCAATAACTCTGCATACATCTTTATTGAAGTTCTTGATTCCTGTAATTCGAGTTGCCTTCAAGAGTATTCCATCTAACCCATAAGTCCATCCCTGAGAGCACAAAAAATCAGATTAGAGTAATATAACCCAAGAAACTATACTCATCATCAATTGAACATGCACGAGTACGTTTCTATCAGTATAAATATTAATATAAAGGAACGAAAATTATAGTGAAGAAAACAGGGAGGCAAGTTACTGTCGTATATGTGGCCATGCAGATTAAACTTGTGAATGAGCAATAATATATATTAGGGGTTACAGTAGAACACGACGACAAATAGAATCTGGTGCAGCAGGTACTTGAAAAAACAAAAATAAACAGCTCTATCAGAACATGTACAAAAGATGATGTCTATGCTTCATTTTCTTTTCTTTCCTGTTGTGTGTGTTGTGTGTGTGTGTGTGTGTGTGTGTGTGTTGGGGGTGGACTTATCTTTCATTTCAGCAGAAACACCATGACCACAAAATCTCTTAAGACTCCCAAATTGCATTCTATATGGGCAGATCATATGCTAAAAATATGACAACCAAAGGTTCCAATGGCAAAGGCAGTTGACCAGTCAGAAAAAACTAGAACAAAGCTGATCCAGAAACATTACTTAAAATTGTGCAACTGGTCGGGAGAGTGGTACATCCATGACATGAAATGTCAGAGTGATTGCAAAGATTATCAAGAGCAGAATCCACAAAGCTCTAATAGGTTATGCATATCCCTGTAGAAACATATCTTCAAAATTTGAGCCAAAAAGAGGTCATTCATTTGGGTAGAAACTCACATGATAAGGGCATACAAAGCAAGACTTTTGCCCACTTCCTGAGGCAAGGAGAGAGGCATGGTGGCGACACACATTGTGAAAAGCATGAACGTCTCCATTTGCATCTCGACAGATGACAAACTCTACATTCCCCAATCTGTTGTTTCATCTAATTAGATATACGAGAATTACAATTGCTTAATTTATATTCAACTAAAAAATGAAAAAGAAAAAAAAGGAGAATTTATCTGTGGCTCCAATTCCTAACCAATCAATCTTAGGTGGTTGCCTGGTGAAATTAAAATCAACTATTCAAAGAAAAATAACTAGACCATGATTAAATGTTGCTTGTGGGGTTCCCAGTTCATCAAACTAGCTCTGTAGAGCAATAGAATAAACCCCTTCATTATGATGGACAGCAATGCTTTAAATTAGTCTTAATTTTGGGCAATCAAACCTGACGATGAATACAGAAAATATGCTACATAAAGAGGATTCATAATAGATACAGACATGTAGGATTCCAGTTAAGTCCGCCTTTTTGCACTTCTTTACTCCATCAAAAACAATTGGGAGATCTGGACCATGAAGTCAGGCTAAGCACCTAGACAAAGAAAAAGGTTCTCCAAGAAGCTTGGTTATATAGCTATTTGCAAGATATCCAGTTGAATCTCTAAGGTATGAATCATAACTGGAAATTTAAGGATTACACATGTTCAGGCCATTAAAGGTCAGCCACTGTTATATTAAATCATATCTTACAAATACGGTATGCATAAAAAGTATGCAGACAATATGGGATTTCAGGCCGCTTAACTAAAATGAACCAGTAAACAGCAAATCATGGTCTTACAATTGCCATATAATAACAGAAAAAACCATGCATGTGGATATATACCATCACTTTAACTCCTAAGACTTTCCGCTGATATAATTCTCAAGACATAAACCTCCAAGATATCATGCTTGAGGCTAAGAAGTTAATATAGTGGCATATTCTCAATTTCATGCTTCCTATCTTTTTCCATTGCCACCTCTTTTTCATGAAAAAGCCTAAATATGTACAGGCTGCGATCTTCACTTATTCCACATATAAATTAGCCCAAAAAAAAAACAGCAACAAGGATATGAGGCCCCTCAGTGCAGGTACCAGATGATTCTAAGATCCCTAATTAAATACAATTAAAACTAAAATCAAGAAACTAGACCTTTCAATGATCTTGTGTGCCCATTTTATGCTAGGCAAGGTTTGGTGCTGCATCTCATGTTTATCTGATTTTCTATAATGATCAATGCCAACTCAATTACTTAATCGGTGCAAGCAATACAGATCCTACATTCCTTTAGGTTTTGATCTATGAATTTGACCAACCTCCAGCTTGTCTATTTCTCTAACTTTGCAATTTAGTAGTTAAAGCAATTAGTGCATAGTTAAGTACTTTCCTGGATAACAATTGCTTTCAAGAACATTAATTTGTAAACAATCAACATATTCATCTCAAATTGTAACAAACATTCTTTCCTGAGAATAATACAACTTTCAACTTGTCTACAACAAAAAATACAAGATACATGTTATAAGTACTGGTCTATGTGCTTCTGTAGTTGTGCGTTATATATAATATAGGTTTTATAAAGCATTAACTATTGAAATACGAATTTGAATTTGCAGTAACAAAACAACCAAAGTAATAGTGAATGTCACCTTTCCCTTTATAACTATGTCCATGCCCATATGTGGGTGAATACCAAAAGCACATATTACTTTGGGTGTTTCGTCAGTGCAAAAGCAAGTTTTGGCATTCCCTATTAACTTGAATTTGCACTACAAAACATGCAAAAGCACATAATACTTTACACCCTTTTGCCTTTGAAGGGGAAGAATACCAAAAGCAGTAAGATGGAACAACCTTGAGATAAGAAATTCATCCTCATATACAAAAAGCCAGGAGATACAATATTACCTTCCAGTAAAGAAATCATGAGGATTCTTGATTTGTTCAGTGTAACCTGAAAATCAGTATATGAGAAACTCCATTATTCCTACATAACGATGACTTGATCAGAAAGAATTCAACAAATTGTCTATAGAATCCAGAGATCATTTTCCCGATCTGCAAAGCTCCAGGACATTAGAAAACTTTATTGATAAAGCTTGTTTCTCATAGTTACAGACCGCCAGTTTATATCTGTGTCCATAATAAAAGCTGATACTTTGTATAGTGATATCAGAGGGAGACAGAAAGCACTATAAACCAATATCTTGATTGACACAGAAACTATGCTATCAGACGGAAATTTGCAGATATTTTAGTTTATTCCAAATGACTCAGACTTTTTCCTATTTTTCCTAATCAGAACAAATTCCATATGATAGGGGAAGGCCAAAAGTTCGGATCTTTTTCTTGCATAAAGATAGAATCTTTTGGGCCAATAAATATTCAAATGTTTCGAATTCAGTCAATGCTTGCGGAATACAAGATTAGAAACTGTACAAATAATTATCCAACAGGACGAGAATAGTTAAGGAAAGAAGAGGGAACGGACGGGAGGCATCTCGATTACCTACGGCCTGCCATCCCCGCAAGAAGACGCGTTGGAATTCGAGGGCGAAGAAGGAGGGGTCGGTGTACCAGGAGCTGGGCGGGGTCAGGGCCTCGGCCAGGGGGATCTTGGGGTCGAAGGCCTCCACCATGCGGCGCAGAGCCTGGGTGTTGGAGATCCCGATCTCCGGCGCAGGAGACGGCGGAAACCACGAGCTGCAAGCGAGCCTGACGCCACGCGGACGGGCGGAAGCGGACGAGGAAGATGGAAAGGATCGAGGAATTAGGGTTTTGCTTGAGCAGAGTGCAGCTAGGATTTCTCCAATCGCCATGGCCGGCCGAGAGAAGGAAGAGATCGTTCGGGAGCGTCCGGCGTCTTCCAGCTACTGAATTTTTTAAGTTAACGCCAACTGCCATAGAATCCGAAGAGGCTTTAATGCCTGACGTTATATAAGTAGTCAAGGATCCTATATATTTTTATTTTTTTTAAAAAAATAAAATAAATTAGGCTCCAAGCCCTAAAATAATATCAGATTTTTAAAAATAATTTTTAAATTATAAAAATCTAAATTTTAGTTTTTTAATTTTTGAACCATTTTAATCTTTTCCTCCACCTATTTTAAACGACTCTCACATCGATTTATTTCTCTCATTCTGAACCGGTGCTTATGTGGCTTTTATTTTGAATAGTTGGCACATGTGCTATTATATTTTTTATCTTCATTCTCGAAAATGCTCTTTCTAATTCTATCTCTCCAATCCTCTCCATTCTCCTCTCGATCCAGAGATTTTTTGCAATCATCCTCTCGAAATCCTATTTTTTTAATCTTCTTTTTTATTTTCTCTCTATAATAGCCATCCTTTTACTGCATTCACCTATGGATAGAAGCTCCATAATTAGATCTAGTGCCTCCCACTGATCCAAGGCTTCGAACAGTGAGCGAGATAGATTTTGTTTTTGTAGCTTACATGCCTAGATAAGGATCTTATAGATAAGAAGAAATCTAGATCGAAGGTTCTTGGGTTGCCCATGATTTAGGGTATGAGTTCTCTTTAGCCCTAACTTCTTTTTTTTTTCATCTTTTTGAATCCAAAAATTTGCCTCTATACAGGGGACGCTATCCTACTGTGATTATTTTTAATGGTATGATGAAGAGATATATTCCCATGAAAAGATAGTGATTAATCGACTGAAGGAGGAACTGGATGCGAAGCAGAAGCAATTCGGATGCTTTTGTGGTAAAGAAAGAATGTATCGACTAATTATTTTTATTTTTTGATTAGTTATTGATCTATTATTAGCAAAAAATCAGCTGTAGCAACCAAGTTTGGGGAATGCTATCATTTTATAATATATTTTGAGACTCAAAACTAGTTATTGCTGGAGTTTCATAGAACAGTTATTTGGGATGTTTGTAATGCAAATGAATGAAACCCTCTTTTGTATTATACATATATCATTCATTATATTGTTTTATCTTTTGGTCATTTTTGCTATCAGGCATGTAAAAAAAATCTCTATAGAACCATCAAAAAATACAGTCAAATTAGCTGATCTCGTTACCAAATGTCTTTAAACTTCGAGGACCAAATGAAAAGATTTTGAATAGTAGAAGGACTAACGAGATATCGATCATCCAATGGAATAGTTTATCCAAATCTTCTTAAAATATCATGCGCTATTAAAAGGTGTGGACCATCCCTTGCGGTTGGCTAATTTGTGAGTCAAACAAGAAATAATGTAATCTTTGTAAGAGAGTTTATATTATTTATATAATCTAGAAATCTTGAGGACCAAATAGAAGATGTTTATATTGTTCAGGACCTATATTATGTGCATAGAATCCATGAAAAAGTAACATGTATGTACACAGAATGTTTATGTTAAAAGCTATCGGCCACATCATAAACTTTAGTATATGAATCAATAAAAGAAAAATTAAAAAATAAATATGCATACAGTACCAAAATAGAAATCTTGAGGACCAAACACAGAAGGATTAGATAGTTCAAGGATTATCATTAATAGCATTAATCAATGAATATGCATACAGTACCAAAACAGACATTTTAAGTACTATGGACCATCATTCAGTATACAACATCATTTATTACTAAACAACTCAAGATATTTCATATACTATAGACCACCATTTATAATTTACTATATATTTTCAACAAAAGTTCATAAAGATCCAGACCTATCCCTCACCATTCTTTTAGGTGACATAAATGTACCCCTCCTATCCCTAACAGTAGCCCTTCCAGCAGCAAAACCAATCCTTGCAGATGAAGATGAAGCATCTCTCATAGCAGCAGCAGAACCAACCCTCCCAGTCCTTCCAGTAGCACCATCTTTAGCCCTTCCAGTAGCAGCAGTAGATGATGAATTAGCCCTATTATCACTTTCAGCAGCAGCAGCAAATATAGAACCAGCCCTACTATCCCTGCCAATAGTAAAATCAGCCCTCCCAATAGCAAATCCAGCCCTCCCAAAAGTAGATCCAGCTCTTCTAGAAGTAGATCCACCTCTTTCAGCGGCATGTCCACCTCTTTCGACAGCAACAAGCCTCCAGCAATGCCTCTATTGGCATGATCTTTTTCAACTGCAGTCCTTTCGGTACCTAAAATACCATCATCTCCAGCAGCACTATCTACTTATGCTGTCTCTATCCCAATAAATGTAGAGCCCTAAAAGATAGCATGAACAAATAGTATTAATATTTATTTTAATTTACTAAGTTAAATATTGAATGATTATTGACATACTTGTGTACCATGATATTCTGTTGAAAACTTGAATTTCATGAATCTTCTGCTGCCCCTCTACTCTTGACTTCCACTAGTTTATTCCCTGGATCTTAAGTTACCTCCAACTGATTGTCTCCTACATGTCTTGGAGTTATGTCCCATCAAATGATATTTTTCACAAATCCTTGTATCTATCTTTCTTAATCTATCTTGAGTGGGGTTTTGTATTTCTTCTTCTTTACCTTTTTAGCCTACGAGGTGACTTTCTTATAATTGGAGATAGTGGAGGCATAAAGTTGGTCTTAGGCTACATGTTCTGACCATTAAATGGATGAAAAAAATAAGAATATATTGTTAAATATGTTTCTTTTTGAAAGTAATAATGTACATACTCTTTCGGATTTTTTTTCAAAAAATATATACGTTATATAGCATGTGCACATGGTATACCAGTCAACTGCCACATATAATAACTGCATTTTGCCTTATCTAAGTCCATTATATATTCATTAGCACTATGTTCAACCTCATACCTACTGTCACCAGCTCATGTAGCCAGACAAAACTATGATACTTTTTTACTCTTCTCTAACTTCTTCAAATTTTAGGATAAATTGGATAATTATGTTTTAGCAACTATTTTCTTTTCTTGATTGTCCTTGACATCATGACTTTATGTATCATCTCTAGTATTTGTACTATAGATTTGTTTCTTGACTGTAAAATATAAGCATTGAATGTCTTGGATAAATTATTGAGAAGCATATCACATTTAGGCAAAGTTCTAAATACATGTCTTGATCAGAAATGTGCATGAATAGCCATCAGCCACTGATATGCAGAAGAATCAATCTATTCCATCATATGAATGTGATACTCAAAGTCTAATTGAGTTATAGCTTTTGCAGCATTCTAAAGGACATCCTTGAGCATCAATCCCTTAAACTTTGTCTTGAAGTTGGCAAGTAAATGTTGTACGCAGAATATATGATCTATTCTTGTGAGTTCTTCATCAAATATAGGTAGTAAGCCATGTAATGATGTTAAAATATGATTAGCATATAATTAGAATAGCATATTATACTAAAACTACATTGGTATGTTAGAATAGTATCTTCTGCTAGTTAGTAATGAATGTCCAGCCTCTATTCCTGTAGGAGCCAATATCAAGTTGGAGAAGTTCCAATAACCAGCTCTAACTGTCTTTGAATTCAGACTCAACAATGGCCTAGGCAATTTGACATATACTATCATTTTCATCAATTCCAATTGCAGCCATTAATTGCCCTAAACAAGAACCTTTGAGATGATAAATATCTAAGATAATTATAGGCTTGCAACCATCCAGAAAACTCTACTTATAAGCAGCACAACAGACATAAAATCTCATGAATATTGGTTCACCTTCCGACTGTTGTGTATCAACAAGTATTTTCACTGTACTATCTTCATTTGTCCTTCTAATCTTCTTAGCATAATCCCGCAATCTGCTATACTGCTCTGCAGTAGATCCCTGTATCATCTCTATAGCCTTTATCTTTGCCCAATATACTTGGGATGTAGATATTTATGCATTGAAATCCTGCCTAAACTACACAACACCCTTACTAGGCTTCCAAGACGGCTGACTCCTAAATCTTTCGAAATACTTAGGTAACTTGAATTTTTGTTCTTATTCCAAATCTCCCAAACACAAGAGTGTTCACTATAGTAAAATTTAATCTGCATAGTGCCATCATCCTGCATCAATGAAGCATGTAGTTTTCAATTATAATTTTCCTGGCATACAGGTCTCATCCTGATCTTGTCATTTTTCACCAACCTCACATTGTGTCCCCCAATTATTGCATGCTTTCTTATTGCTCTTTTAAGCAACTCAAAAGACTTGAATTTCATTTCCAACTTGAATTATACATTTATCATATTAGTTTCCTTCTTGAATACATCAAATATAGCTCCATGCTCCTCATCATTTGAATCCCATGAATCCAAACCTCAGACTTGGATATTCTGAGGAAATAGTTTGCTGGTTTTCATCTTCTTCAATCTCTAGTTCAGTTGATTCTCCCCTTGGTTCATTTAGTTCATCTCTTGGTACATCCCTCTGTTCAATTGTTTTATCTCTTGGTTTATCTAATTTATATCTAGGTACATCCTCTTCAGTCATATATCTAGGACCTGCAGCTTCTGGTTCACCTTCTTCAGCATCACCTTCAGTATAATTACTATCTTGTAGGTCATCCAAATTAATGCTTCTTTCATCTTCCTCTTCACCATCTTCACTACCTCGCTTACTATCTTGCCCAACATCTTGGCAAGGTACATGAATAGGTACATACTATAAATTTAGCAATGGCTCTACAACTAAACAGGACTGTAGTTCATCCTGCTGCATTGGATCCCGATCAGGCATAGCTTCCCGACCTCCATTGGCTCCTTCGTCTCTATGTTCCATATATACATGTGTCATCCCATCTATTGGAATGTTTGAAATCATCTCTAACATGTCTTGATCTCTAAAGATAAATTTCAAACTATTATTTAGATCTTTTTCTGGCTTGACATAGTAAAATTGAGAAAAGTTGAAAATCCTAATATCCTCTAACATTTCCTCTAACTCCGTAATAGAGACTCTATCTGAATTGATATTATCATATATAGAAACTCACCCTCCAAAATATTGTACTGTAGGCCTAAATATAAACTTTTCACCATAATAAAATGTGATAGAAAAATAATCAAAAGCCATATCCAGCAATACTTTGATACATTATCATGACAAAAATAATGAGGATGATAATGATACATTATTATATTATAATTATAGATAGAAGAAATCTCGAATGTATGTTATGCATAATAATATAAAAAAAATTATTGTACCATTTCAAAACTTGGCAAATATATAGAGGATAAGTAAGATAGGATACCCATCATTTTCAAAACTATTTCAAAACTTGGCAAATAAATAGAGGACAAGTGAGATAGAGCACCCATCATCTTCAAAACCATTTCAAAACTTGGCAAATATATAGAGGACAACAATAAAATAGATACTAACCTTCGTTTGATGGGAAAAAGTCTTCAGAAGCTCCGAATGCAAAATGACTATCCATCTTTATCTTCGTCGGAAGAAAGATGACGTCGATTCCTACAAGTCTTCATCTTCGTCGAAGAGAGGAAGAAGAAATTTTGAAAAAGAGGAGGATACTAGAAAAACATTTAGGATAGAGACGGAAAAAAGGATTCCAAGAAGGGAAGGAAAGCACCGATTTGAAAGGGAAGCATCGATTCAAAAGGGAAGGGTCATTTTTTTTTTTAATTCCATGTCAACATTGGTACACCTGTTCAAATAAATGGAGCCACATAAGCAACAGTAACTATCTAAAATTTTTGGTGATAGAAAGTCGCCAGAAATGGATGAAGGACAAGATTAAAATGATCCAACTTGTTAGAAGACTAAAACTTAGGTTTTTGTAGTTTAGGGACCATTTAAAAAAAATTAATATAGTTTAAAGACTAGAAAATATCCAAAAGGTTAACAAAGATGCCTCCTTTCTCGTCAATTTAATTATTCTTATTTTATTTTTATGTGATTATTGCAATGGTCTTCACCCAAATTAAAATCAAAATTGGAATTGAAATGATGATCAAAATGGATTGGAATAAAAATCAAAATTATTATAATCCTAATGCATTTAGTTTGCAATTAGAATCAGAATAGAATTGGTTATTTAAGAGTGAATTAGATTTTAGCATGTTTAGACATTTCTACTTTTTTCTTATAATCGGAATGAAAATAGAACTCTTTTAGCTCAATCTCGTCCTTCTTCTATATTCCAACCCTTCCCAACCAAAAGTACCCTAAGATGGGGTTTGATTATCCAAAATGATCATCATGGTGATTTAAGATCACTGATGATCTGAACCCTAGAATTATCTAATCCTTAGTGATCCAAAATTATTACAGTTGATGGGCCACAGTTTAGTGATTAAAAATTTTTAAATATTCATGAGTAATATATTTGGTATTCCATAAGAATCCATGATTACTGATTAGATAATACCAAAACTATCCTGATATATTTCATAAAGATATATTTATTAATTATATAAAATATATTATAATAAAATATTAATATATTTATTATTTATTAATTATTAATATATTTTAAAAATATATTTATTAGTTTTATAAATTATTGATATGATATATAGTATCATATATATAATATATTAATGATATATTAATATACTAATTTTTTTATTAAATTAAAAGATATTTTTATTTTTAAATTTGAGCTCTAAATCACTATCCACGGTGATCTTAGATTCAAGACCTTAATAACAGATATTTCATCACTAGGTTGGATGGTGATTTGAAGAGTGAGGATGATTTAAAATCACTATCAAATAGGATCATCATGGTGCAACCCAATATGATAATCTCTGACGTGGTTCTTGATTTTGGGATGATCATGCCATGTTAAATACCTCCTAAGTGGACTGCATTCCCAATTTCAAATAAATTAATAAAATTTATATAAAATTAGAAGTACAAGCGAAGCTCAAGGCTGACTCCCAGATTAGTCGCGAGGTCTATAAAATTGGTAGTAAGGAACAGGCAGGCCCATCCGGTTACCATAATAATTATATACTATTCCAGAAATACCTTTCTAAACATTGCTTTGTTTTTTCCAGCTCGTTTTCTTCTCTACCGATCCCAACATCACCAATCAAAGCTCAACCCTTCTTCCTTGTATCATCTAAATCAAAACGATGGTGCTGCGATCACAATCTCGAGTTCCTGAAAATAGAGCACAAAAAAAAAAAAAAAAGGAAAAAACAGGAACAAGCAGTTGTTTCTTGGCCTTTTTTTGAAGCGCCATGGACAAAATCAGCTTCTTCAAAAACTATCGAAGTTTCAGCACTGTGATACTTCCTCGCCTACAACTTCTTCTAGTCCGAGTTTTGATGGATCTGAATGCGTCTTTCGATCAATTATTGTTCCTTAATGAAATCGTCAGATGCCTGGTTGGGTCATTCCTTCCTTTTCTCAAATAATTTGCCAATTAAAAGGGGACAATTCAAACAAATTTCATGAAGCAAAAAGAGATAGCATTGGAACTAAATAGGGGAAAGAAGAGCATAGGAATGGCTATGCCATGGCTATCATTTAAGGGGGAGGAGGCAGATGAGTAGAAGTGATTTTGTGGCAAAGGGGAGGAAAATAGCAGCTCTGATGGAGAGGATCAGGTTATTACTATAGACTTGGGTAGGGGTGCAAGTAAGTGGAGTCAAGTCGAGTTGCTAGAGACTTGAGCATGAATCAATTTAAAAAATTCAAACTTGAAAATCAACTCAAAATCCATCAAATTGTAATATCCAAGCTCGAGCTAGATTCGATCAATCAAAGAAATACTCGAGATCAACTTGACTCGATTTGAATATCAACCGAGCCATACTCAACTCTGAGTTCGAGCCTTGGTCATAGTTAAAAATATGGTTAAAAATTATAATAACATATAATATAATATTATATTTTAAATGATTAAATTAATTATATATTATAAATATAATATAATGTTATTAAATATACATATATACTGGATCATGATCGTCAACCTTTAAGCCAAATATTTTGTTAATCAAGCTTGATTCAAAAAAATATTCAAGCTACTCAAGCTCGATAATAGTAAAGTTAAGTCGAACCTAAGTGGAGCTCAAATAGCTCACAAGCTACTTGGCTTGTTTGCGCCCTAAGATTTGGGGCACAAGTAGCTAAATAAAAAGGATTATATGTAAAAACACAAATCTTATCAAGAACTCAAATCAAAGATACATGTGGTTGATTATGATTTATATTATAAAAAATATTTAAAAATAAAAAATTATCTATTTGGGTAATATCTAATTTATGCATCAACTAAGCAAAAAAAATATGAACAATTTGAATTGTACAAGCATGCTAAAGTATATAATAAAGTACTTCAATTAAAAATCTACCTAATTGATCATAATCTATATATTTTAAAATATGTAAGGGTTGAAAATATATAGATGTAAATGTTTAGATCATAGTAAAATATGGTCTCATATCATTTTTATTATTTATTTTTGTATTTACTTGATATGCAGGCTGAAGAGCACTAAAACATATAAATTTAATTGTTGGATATTTTAATGGTGCATATCATAATCAGCGATGCAGATCTTTGATTTGATCATTGAATTATTAATTTCAGATTTAAGAGGAGTAGATATCATCTCCTGCCAAGAGGATCTCTTTCCTTCTCTTTCTCCCTCTCTATAATAAAAATAAAAGAAGATAATTGCATTAAGAAAGTAGAAAAGCTTCTAGAAGCATAAGCTTATACTAGATGTCTAATAGATCATTAATCATCAAGTTGGCTTCTAAGTATATAGGTTATGTTTATGTATCATTTATGTATTGATAACTGACAATAGAACTATTGTATATATTTTAACAATTTTATGCTTTTTGTATCATTTTATTGGTCAATATGTCAGCTAACTAATTTGTCATCCAAAATAGACTTCTATGCACTTCTAATTTATATGTTTCTCATTTTCTAAAAGTCATCTCTATCTTTAAGTGTATTCCTTAAGATCTAACCTAACTGGTAGTATTGATTTAGTTCTCAATACCATATGTGGACCTTGGTTTTCCCTCTTGATGAAACTAAATTACTACTATCTTGTTGCTTTGGTCCTTGCAGTGAGAAGTTCATCAAAACTATACCAGTGCACAATCGAATAGAATAGACTGCATATGATGATTGACATCAATAAATGGTGCAAAAGATATGTCGTATTTATTCATCATGTATGTACTGTCGAATGTTACCACATTACTAAAGTATTGGTAAGATAATCTTGACCTTCCATCAATTCAAAAAATATTTTGTATGCTACTGTCAGCATCTAATTGGATGGCATAAAAGAAGGTTGGATTCTTGGCTTACAAAGTTTGGAAATGATTAGCTATTATTTGTAGGTCAACGTTGAATAACTATTTTCGGATGTTGATTCTAAGGTTGCTCAAATTCTTTTCAGTAAAGCTTACATTTCATATACTTTCATATAATTATAAGATAGCACTCATGATTTGTTGAGTAAAAATGTTTTGCTCATATGAAATCCTTATAAACTCCTTTTCTTCTGCGGTGATCTTTCTATGTGACCGGAGGAAGCAAGTTTTGGATGGACTATGACTGAGCTTATGATTATGAACATCGTGAAATATTATAATCTCTTGCTTGACAACTTCATTTTTTTTAATATATATTTTTATTTTACATTCGAATCGAATGCTTTATCCTTTCTTGCATAGCGTTGTAGGAGCTGCACGATCTTACCCATCGACCAGCATATTGATCGTAGGCCTATATACCCCTTCTTTATAATATATAAATTTTTGCCTAATGATTTTCTTACCCTTGGAGGATCGATAAGATGATCCCTTTAGAATACCATATCCTTTGTAATATATATATTGGTTGTAGGCTTCTATTGCTTCTTCTTCAGTATCGAAGATCATGCCTTCATGCCATACTAAATTATCAATGTTCTTTGAGTTTGGAGTCTAATCAATACAATTTGCTTGTTTAGAAACTCTCTCTATGTGATCAATGTAGAATGAGTTAAAAGTGTCATTAAGTAAAATATAATCATCACATTGCTTCCTCCCCTACAAAACTAACTGGCGTGCTAAAGATGACTATCATGTTATCACCATATATATTTTCTACATCCATCATATATGTAATTTGATATAATTACTATTAATAAAATAGAATTAATATAAGCAGCATTCAAATACATAGATTCTACTAAGTAATATACATTACATTCAGCTATTAAAAGGAAGATATAATTAAAATACAATTCAATCATACAAGATTGGGTAGGAGACCGTACTTAAAAACTCAAGTTTACTGATGCAAATCAAATGTACTGCATGTGATGGATATCACATAATAATTTTTTTTGACTATATTAAATATCAAATTTAGATCGGTGCTATACTCTTAAAAAGAACTACAATGGTATTTAAAAATCAAAGATACAGCCAGCCAAATTATATTTTAAACTTCAAAATTCTAAAGATATTACCATAATCTAGTCCAACATGCATTTGAAGCATCTCAAACTATAGCTCATGCCAAAAGTTTATCATTTATTATTCAAATAAATATAAACATAATTATTAAATATTAAAAGATCATATAATTAGTAAGTCTCAAGTTCCAACCTAATTGACATCATTTAGATGACTTTACCAAATAATACTAATAAAAGTAGTTGTTTACTTTCTTTCCAAAAATAATATTTTTTGAATAAATATTGTTCTTATCCAAGCAATGTCATTAAAAGGTTATTAAATATGATTCTTTTCTATATTATACTAATAGTAGACATTTGGCTAACACGGATTGTAGTAGGAAAGTAAAACACAATCAAAGAGTCTAATATCTAATATTATTTTCATCCAACAAATCAAAGTTTCAAAGTCCAAAGTCTAGTCTCTGATGAACCAAACTATGAGTGGATTCTAATAATCAAAGAGTCTCTAGTTAATAGATAAATGACAAAAATGTTGAAACTAATTTACTACTTGCTCAAGCCAAGATAATATAATAGTAAAAGGAGATTATAAGCATTCTCAACACATCGTACGCTAATAACATATATGAAAGCTAATAATATAAAGGATATAACAAAGAAGGCCATTTTTCTATGTTAACAAAGGGTTCAAATCAAATATAGTCCATAACAAAAAAACTAGCTACTAAAATATGCAACTACTAACTTAAAAACTAGCTACCAAAATATGCAACTACTAGCTTGTGTAGAATATTAATTATGAGCAAGTTTGCTTTTGAATTGATAATATTCTTGTTCTAACAAGCTCTTTGAAGTAACTATTACTAAAATATTGTATAATAATCTATAACTAAAGAATGAATATATATATATATATATATATATATATATATATATATATATATATATATATATATATATATATATATATATATATATATATATATATATATATATATCATACATCCAATGAAATGTTTATCCTCTAATGAAATAATAATAGTTAATTAAGATATACTTTGCACTCAAGAGGTGGAGAATAAAGAATTCCAATGACCGGCTGGTGACAATGTAACCCTTTCGTTACTCGATGTCTTCGTTCAACTTTAGATGTGTAAGCCTTTCCTGAGATACCTTCCGATGAGAAAGAGGGAGGTGGGGGATGGTGTGAGAAAGGGGCGAGAAGTTGTTGGATTGAGAAGAGAGGCTAGTGATGAGGGCCAGCGAGATGGAGAGAGAGGAAGGAGGTATCTATAGTGGACAGTTCTAATGAGAGAGAAAGATAAGGAAAAGAGAGGGAAAGAGAATGAGAGGACAAGCTATGATTCCAATGAGAGAGAGAGAGAGAGAGAGAGAGAGAGAGAGAGAGAGAGAGGAAGATCTAGAGAGTTTCAAAGGAGAGAACTTGGATAGTTTGTGTCGGTGAGTGAAAGATGGAAAGAGAGAATGCGAGGAGTTTATGCCAATAAGAGAGGGAGAGAGAGAATGAGAGGCCAGTGTTTGTATGAGCAAGAGAGAGTGAGAGAGAATAAGAGAAGTTTATGTTAGCGAAAGACATAGAGGGAGGAGGAGAGAGAGAGAGAATGAGAGAAGTTTTGCCCATGAGAGAGAGGGAAGCTAGTCATTTGAAACAATGCATATCCCTTTCGCGTCCCATCCCCATTAACATAGATTGTTTTTTGTATGGTTTTCAAATGCTAGGTCATCCAAACATAAAGGAATATAGTCCCGTCCTCATCGATATTGCTTTTTTTTTTTTCAAATGCCACATCAACCAAATGGCTGCTTGGTTGTCTCCATTAGGTAAAAATGGCCGCATCAATATTCATGTTGATCAGATGAAAGGGTGTGTGACCAGATTTGGGCTCAGATTTAATCAATCTAAGCCCAATCTCTCTCTCACTATAAGAATTTAGACTATTAGCGATGATGAAATACCATCGCTAATAGCTCTTCAGCCATCGCTAATGGGGACGCCATAGCTAATGCCATCATAAAAGCTAATATGAAAAATTTTTATCGCTAATTGACACCATTAGTGATGGTAAAAATTACTATTGCTAATAAGAAAATTAGTAACAATTTTAGAGACGAAATAATTTTATCTCTAATTATTTTTAAATAATTTTTTTAAAAAAATTAAAAAATACTAGTGATGGCAGCTTCGTTGTTAATGTCATCGCTAATTATTATTAGCGACCAACTTTTCCATCACTAATGCCATCTCTAATTTTATTTAATTTTTAAATTAAATAACATAATTATTTTAAGAAATATTAGCAATGATAATTTGGTGTTTAATATGGTCGCTAATAGTTATTAGCAACGACAAATACCATCACTAATATCGATAATAATAATTAATTTTATTTTTTAAACAAATTAATAGTAATATTTTTAAAAACTTATTAATTAATCATAATGAATTATGATTTCTAATACCTATTATAATTAAAATCTAAAGATAATATGATAATCAAAAATTAAAAACTAATTATATTATATTAAAAATAAAAATTACATATACTTTTTTATAAGTAATATAAAAAAAATATAATACATCAAAAAAAATTAGATTTGATCCTCATCATCGTCCACCTCCTCCTCCTGCTCCTCTCTAGATGAGAGCTAGTATCTTAGCATCCTGTAATGAAAAAAATAAAATAATATTAGTAAGTTTTGATATGAAGATGTATCTTTCGATTCGAATACGTATCTTTCGATATACTCTTCTGATTCTTGAATAGATTATGTCTACATATTTCATTCGATGATACAGAGCTATAGACATCTCTGATCCATCGACTAAATGATTAGATTAAATTTTTAACTCCTAGATTCCCTTTTTAGACTCAAAATCTAAATATATGAAGCTTTTAAAATTAAAAATTTAAAATAATTAAAATAATTTAATAATATAATTATCTAATATGATGGATGAAACAACGAGTCCAACTGATCATGCAGCTACAGATTTTGAAGAAGCTCCATATCCGTATTGCAGATAGCATCTAAAAAGCTCTGAGGTCGTTGGCTCAGAAGTCTCTGCACGACCTCCTCCATGTGTACATCGCTCCAGGTCTGGGACGTTGAGGCTTATGAGGATGCTGAAGAATATCGAGATGATGGAGGATCAAAGCTATGGTCGAATCCTATGATCCAGCTCATACTCACTCCTTTGATGGCATTGAGCCATCCCTGAAGGTCAAAGGAGACTAAGATGATGGGACATTGCCGTACCTCTCAGCAACGTATGTCGTATAACGCATCTGCATAGTTCAAAAATATATTAATTATAATATAAAAATTAGATCCTGTAATAACTTAATTAGTAAATAAAATTTAAAATTCTTATCATGATTTATCGCGATGTAGAATCTAAATAGTCACTAGTCCTAGACTGGTGTATGGCCCACCACAACTACAGCTAGTTTGGTGGATAATCCAGCTGCTGTGTCTACAATAAGTAAATAATAAAATTAAATTAATTAAATATGCATATAAAAATTTTTATAGTTCTACTGAAGATCTTTGATATTGATTTCTTATCAGTCTATCGATCATAATATTTATGCCGATCGAGCTGCCTGTATGCCTAATTGGATCCTACTGGACTACCCAATTCTGTTGGGCTCTCTACCATCTACCAAAATACTCCTCGCTACTCTACTGGTCATAGAGAGCTTGCCATATTGTTCGCCTGTATCCAGTGATCCATGAAGGATTTTCAATCCGATGGTGACTAAGAATCGAAATGTTGGATGGCGAACTACTTGAGGCTATAAAAGCCATCTCGGAGCCTCCATGTGGCCACCTCCTCGAAGATCTAATGGCCAGCCTCCTCGTTTTGGAGAGTCTTGAATCAGTAATACTCCTGCAAGATAGAAATAGGCATATATTTATATGTAATTAAAATATCAATATATCAAGAATTTAAAAAATAAACTAGTTTTGATTTGTCAGAAATATCTCTCAAGCTACATCATATGCTCCAGATGGTCAGTTGAAAAACTTATTTACCGACCCTGGCATCAAGCATCGGATGATGCCGATAATCATACGAGATACTTCAGACTCTCTAAACATGCTGTAAAATTAATTTTAAAAATAAATATTAACTCTAAAATTACTAAATTAGAAATATATTAATTAAAATAATAGTACTTATGAATGGCTCTGAATGTGGATGAGCTATCTATCCTCTGGTCGAGTCAGAGGTACCGCAAGATGGGTGGATCCTCGACCATGACTCTATGTCTGTGAGCCGATCGCTACTGCATGTGACTGTAGGATCACTGATGACCTTCTATCATTCGAACTTGAGCATAAAATATCTAATATAAAGAATGTTATATTAGTTAGCAAAGAATAAAATAATAATATTTAAAATATTAGAGAGTTTAATTATCATTCGGTATGAGATGTGTGAAATCATGCAAGTTGGCCGCATGATTGTTTTCTCCTCGAGAGCTCTATCCTTGGTTGGAATGGCTTCGACCTCTAGAAGACATGATGTATAATATCTAAAAATAAAAATAAAAATCAAAACAAGCAGATGACCTAAAATTAGTTCAAACAAAATATCTATTAAAATATAATAAGACGATCAAAATTTAACTCAAGTGTAATAAAGATTGTTAGTTAGCATCTACAATGTATCAGCAGAAAAATAATTTTCATCCAACAATACATGATAATGTATTGGTTTGCTGCTTTTTTGATTTAAGTATTATTTGATTCTCATCTAGCAATATATGATAATCTCAATATATGAAAATATGAAGAAGGTTCAAATCTGCCATTGAAAAATAAGACATTACAAGTTCCTCTGCACCTTTAACCATGAGATGGCTGTAAGTGGTTATCTATGATATAACAGACCATCCAAGCTTGCTCTGCATTGCAAGTTCTTCTACACCAAAGTATAGTGAGATGGCTATAAGCAGTTGTTTGCGATATAATAGACCATCCAAGTTTGACCATACAATAATAAGAACAAAATATATCACCTCCATTTAGGCGCATCTCGCATAGACAGTCATCATAGCCTCTATCTCCAAGCTCCTAGCTGCCTTCTTGAGCAGCAAACTAGAAGTATAAATTTTATTAAAAAGTAAAATAATAACTTAAAAATAAAATTTATGTGCCTGTGCAGCCTAGTCATCTGGCAAGCTCCAAGTTCGCATGTGCAGGATGTGCGTCTTGACCGTCTCCATTTGCAATGATGTTTTTTACTTCTGTGATTTTGCTTTTTGGAATGCTGTACTTTTAGGACAAGGATGGGCTCCTTATCTTTATAAGAGATGTGTCAATAGGGAAATGCTTGATAGTGATACAATAATTGCCCATTCATATAGTAGTAGATTTTTGCCAAACTACAAATATTGGTACCTGCATAAGAAGATGTGGGAGATAATATGCGTAGACGAAAAGCACTACTTGTCTAATACATTTACTAATGTGCAAGAGCTTAAGAATGACAGGTTTGAACATATGATTAGTACATTTAGTATATTTAATCTAATTATCAATGGAAGCCCATGAAATAATCTTTCAGATAGCAATCGCCATAAATATAGGAGGCAAGAGGCCGGGAGCTTATACTTGGGGGCTCGAGAAGATGGGAGGTGGTCGAGGATTTGGGGAGGCAGGTTGGGTGCAGCCAGGGGGAGGCGGCTGGGGGGAGAGAGGGATGGCAGGGGGACCGAAGGATGGAGGAGAGGGGATGGTGGATCGGGGTTTTGAGGAGGTGGAAGGAGGCTAGAAGCTTACGACCGAAGGCTCGGAGAGGTGGGCTAGGTGCAGCCGAGGAAAGACAGTCGGAGGCTCAAGAAGACGGGAGGCGACTGGGGGCTTATAAAGGCGAGCTAAGTGCAGCCAGGGGGAGACCGTCAGTTGGAGGAGAGAGGGGGTGGCAAGAGGATCGAAGGATAGGAGAGAGGGTGGTGGCATTAGGGGATAAAAATGCTAGAGGAGGGGAGGGATGGTGGAAAAATAAGAGGATGGTGGATGGTGGGATGGGAAAAAATGAGAGGACCATGGGCAGTGTAGCATGGGAAAAAATGAGGGCGTGCTGTGAGATGAAAAAAAAAAGGACAGAAAGATTATTAGCAATGACAACTTCCATCACTAATAATCTTCTTCCATCACTAATATGAAAAATATTATTAGGGACAGCAAATACCATCGATAATAATATCTTCATCACTAATAATTATACTTTTAAAATAATATTTTTGAAAGTATTAGCAATGATATTTTTTCCATCTTTAAATCAGTCACTAATACAAATTTTTAATATTAATTTTTTTCTTCCTAAGTCATTTTTTGGATGGTTAAAAATTAATATTTGATTTTATTAAATTTTTGGACTTAATTAATTTATGAATCAAGTCCTAATTGATTGAAATTAAATTTAATTTAAATAGATTTGACTTAATTTAAGCTAATTAAATTTTAATATTTCAAGTAAAAAATTAATTTAAAGTCTAATTAAATTAAGTTTGACATGATTTTGAATTAGATTCGAATCAGATTCAAATTAAATTCGTATCAAACCTAAATTAAAAAATATTTTTTATAATTAATTTAAATCATATTAAATTTAGTTAGACTTGACTTAATTTGAATATAATTGAGCTTCATAATTTAATTAGAATTTGGATTCAAAGTCTAATTGAATTATGTTAAACAAGATTTTAAATTGGATTCGAATCGAGTTCCAATTGCAATTGGATTGAACCTAAATTAAAAACTATTTTCTTCTAATTGATTATAATCAGATTAAATTTAATTAGGCTTAACTTCATATGAAGGTAATTGAATTTTACTATCCACATAGGACTTAGATTTTAAAGTCTAATTGAATTAGGATTGACATGTTTCTTAATTAAATTTGAATTGAATCCAAATTAAATTTTTTTTAATTAATTTAAATCAATTTTAATTTAATTAATCTTGACTTAATTTGAGATCAATTGAATTTTATAATATATATAGGATTTTGATTTGAAGCCTAATTAAATTAGGTTTGATAGGATTTCAAATTGATTTCGAATCGGATTCAAATTGGATTCGAATCGAATTCAAATTAAAAGCTATTTTCTCTTAATTATTTAAATAAACTTAAATTTAATTAGATTTAACTTAATTTAAAGATAATTAGATTTTACTATCCAAGTAGAACTTAAATTAAAAGTCTAATTAAATTAGGATTGATAGAAATTCGAATTGGATTCGAATTGAATACAAATTGAAAACCATTTTTTTAATTAATTTAAATTAGATTTAATTTAATTAATCTTAATTTAATTTAATATTAATTAAATTTTATAATTTAAGTAAGACTTAAATTCAAAGTCTAATTAAATTAGATTTGGCAGAATTTTGAATTAAATTCAAATTGGAGTCAAACCAATTGTAGATTATTAGTGATGGCAAACATGCTATCGCTAATTTTATATTTTTTTCAATCTAATTTTGCTAGTTTTTTTTGAATCTAAAAAATTATTAGCGATGGTAAGTTTTCATCACTAATAACCAAAAATACCATTGCTAATATATATTTTATATTTAAATATTATAAAAAATTTAAAAATTTTAAATAATTTTAACGATGGCTTGTACCATCACTAATAATAATGATGCTGTCGTTAATAGTTTATTCTTAGCAATGGCTCTATTTTTGTTGGTAATAATCCAAATATATCGTCGCTAATATTTTTTTATTTAAATATTTTAAAATAATTTTTAGATTTTTAGAGATCGCTATTATCATCGCTAATATTATAATTATCGCCACTAATGTTATTATCAATGGCTTTATTTTTTATCGATGTCGAGGTAGCAAAAAGCTTTATTAGTGATGCAAGTTTTTGCCATCGCTAATACCATCGCTAATATTTAATTTTTTAAAATAGATCTCTTATATATATATTATTATAAAAATATAACTGAAAAAGAAAATTAGAATTAGAGATAACAAAGATGAGAGAAGCTTAATAACAAAGATGAGAGAAACTTATTTTATTTTTTCAAGTATATCTATAAGAAATAGTCATAATTGCAATGGAAATTAGAAACAAATTTTATTCGTTTCTAATTTGCAATGAATTTAAAATGGAAAAAAATAAAATATGTTAAAAGATATTAAAAACTATTTAGAAATGGATTTATAATGGAATTTAGAAATGAAAAACTTTTTATTTCTAAATTAAGCATTAATATTTGGTAGGAAATTTTGAAATAGATTAGAAATAGAATTACAATGGAGATTAGAAATAGAAAGCTTTTGGTTGCTAAATTTAAAAATGGATAATAATTTGTTTCTAATTCTTAAATGGATAAAGTTTTCATTTTAAATTTAAAAACTGAAGTATGAACTATTGCTAAATTTAGAAACAAAATTGTCGTCTGTTGCTAAAATAAAAATGAATTTTTTTTATTATAGATTTTAGCAACGGATATTACTTTCATTTCTATTTTTAGTAATAGAAAAATCATCCATTTCTAAATTTAGCAACGAAAAAAAAATCTGTTGCTAATGTTAGCAACAAATTTTTTTTTTTATTTCTAATTTTAGAAATGGAATGTGATTTCATTTCTAATTTACCAATGGATAATTAATATACATTTCTAATCTTAGCAATAAATTTTTTTTATTTATATTATATTTCAAAATTAAAAATTATTTTAATATTATTTTATATTTTATAATAAATTAAAATAAAATTTTTAAGTATTGTGTAAATTAACTTAATATATTATTAATTAGTATATGTATAACCAATTTAATTATCTATTATATACATATAAATAATACTCTATGGAGGAGTATTGTGGTGTTGCCACCTCAACATCTCAGATAATTTTAGTTGTACCACATAGATTATTATTTTATTATTATTAATAATTTAAAATATTATTTTTAAATAATAATAAAATAATATTTTAAAAATAAAAAATAATATTTTAAAAGTAAAAGTAGAAAAGAGATAAGAAATAAAAAAATATTATTTTTATAAAAAAATATTATAAAAATAATAATATTACTTTTTAAAATACTAATTTATTTTTATTTTAAAAAGATAATATATTATTTTTTATTTTAAAAATAATAACATAATAATTTATTTTTTAAAAATAATATATTTCAAGATCTGAATCGATCCATCGTATTAGATCAGATCAAATATAATAAATTATTCATAAATAAAGTATGGTACTTCATTGATTTGAAAGTCAAATCTTCATATTTAATAGTCTTCAAAAGTTTGGAGAAGTTATGAGAAGAAGTGAGGGATGGGAGTGCGATTAGGATAGATATTTGCTGAGAGAAAAGAAGAGTTATGGTGGGATGGCACTAGCGGACGCGGAGAATGTATGAGAAGAAGGTAGAAAAATAATAATAAAATATTATTTTATAAAAAAAAGAAAAAAGAAAGAAAGATAAAAAGAAAGAAAATTTCTCTTTCTTTCTTTAGTGGTCATGTCGAGGATAGAGGTACTGATAGGCTAAGAGGTACGATCAGGATCAACATTTATCAAGAGAGAAGAAAAATTATGGTGGGTTGGTGGGAGGGTGGGGTGGCAGGAGGGTGGTGTGGAGAAGGTATGAGAAGAAGAAAGAAAGTGGGGGTGCGATCGAAATTGATATTTACCGAGAGAGAAGGATTGTGAAAGGGGATAGGGGGTGCACCTACATCGACGGGCATGTAGAAGGTACGAGATAAGAAAAAAATATAAAATAAAATATTATTTTATAAAATAATAAAAAATATATCATATATATAATTAATTAATTAAAAAAAATATTAAAAAAATAAAAAATATTTATTATTAAAAATTTTAATAATTATAGACCATAATTATCTATCATGTGCATTGCACGTATCTTCAACTAGTTTTAACTGTGAAAACATTTGATGATGACCATCTTTTAATTATTCTCATATTAATAATTTCATCTAGTTCATGTATCCACTAAAATTAATTTAGTAATTTTTTTATTTACACCAAAATGTAGAAGTGGGTTGAATTTTTTGCTTTTTAAATTAGAAATGGAATGGTAATTCGAATTATTTTCATTGCTAATGTTCTTTTTTTTTCTACTATTCATGCCTTTTCCGACTTTCCTTCCCTTCCTGACTTCTCGATTTTGCTGAAGACCTCATCCGATCGGTAGTGGCAGCGGTGGTGGTGGTGGGATCGGCGGCAGCAAGCGACATTGGTGGTGGGATCGACGACAGCGAACGGCGGTGGTGGGATCGATGGCAGCCTTTTCTCCGGTGAGTAATCATAAACCCTTTTTTTCCTTCCAAATCTTCGGTGAATGGGGATTAGCCCTCCACCTCCTCCTCCTCCATCCACAACCTCCTCCCTCCACCTCCTCCTCCTTCGATTTAGTCCCTCCCCCCTCCGCCTCCTTCTCTACCATCTGGGACCTCCCTCTCTCCGCTCAGCTCCCTACCCCCCGCTCCTCCTCCGCTCGGCCCCCTCCCCTTCTACCTCCTCCTCCTCCTCCACTTGGCTCCCTCCTCCCTCCACCTCCTCCTCCGAGTGGCGGGACATCCTCCCTCCTCCTCCTCCTCCTCCTCCTCCGATCGACCCCCTCCCCCTCTGCCTCCTTCTCCACCGTCTAGGACCTCCTCCCTCCTCCTCCGCCGTCCCGGATGGTATGGATGAATTTTTTTTTTTTTAAGAATGCTGTCTGCTGATTGGGAGCAGTGGATTAGTGATTTGAAAAACTAATAAAATCCAACTAGCCATCATGTGATTTGACTTTCTTTATTTTTTATTTTTTTTACTATTAAATTATAGATAGCTTGCTAATAATAATAATAATATTAATTTTATTTTTATTTTTTTAATAATATTTGATTTTTATATTTTTATATTTTTATTATTAAATTATAGGCAACTTGCTAATAAAAATAATAATTTTTTTAATTTTTATAATAATATTTGATTTTTATATTAATTTTTTGATGATGTTTGAAATTTTATAGGAAAACTCTATCGAATTTTTGGTAGAGTTTTTCTTAAACTTAGAAACCCATTGTATTAATTTCCGAATGGACATACATTATCCATTTTTATTGGAAGTGACATTGCATTTCCGAATGGGCTAGGTCCTTATCTTTCAATGTAAAAATGAAACTATAAGGGATTTAGGTGTTGAAAAATATATTTCAAAGTCAATCATCAGCCTATTAACGATTAAGCTACATTATATTTATAATTAATTTATTAATAAATAAAATATATTTTTGATATTTTTTATCATAAAAGTATTTATCTTCTAACGAACTCTATTATTGTGATGAAGTCCTTAGGACTATTTAGCTTCGATAAAAAGAGGATTTATCGATTAGTCCTTAAATCTATTTACGATCAAATGATAAACTATTAATTAGGATGACAGCATCTATCGAGCATAGATCGTTGTATGCCATATAGGTTGGTTGTCCTCTTAACCAAGGAGTGTGGAGATACTAGTATGACATACAGATGAGATGTATGGATACATCATCATTGAACGTGACCAACTTTAGAATATTCTACTGTTAAGAATGTCTCTGATGGGATATAGATATAAGTATCCCTTAGACCTGAGATTACCTCAGTGGCTTGCAAGCAACTCACTGTGCTTTGGTACCGGACTAATTAAATTTTTAATTCAGTAATGAAAAATTTTTGGGCACAGTCAAGTACTTGCAAAGTCAGAGTATGATCAAGATGAAATTGACCACTCTAAGAGTTGAAAAATAATGTACCATTGTATTTCAATATAGCAAAATCTTGGTCAGGATAATCCATCAGATGGATTTGGTATTTTAAAATATAATATGGATAACCTGATCAGAGTTGACAGTTGAACTCTGAGATGTCCTACAAGCATTTTGGTCAAGGGGATGAATTATATAGAAACTATATCCGCATGGGTTCTAAGGATGATGTTCTACACATTCGACCTATCCGACCGTCGGATACTATTGCTAGATGATTACTTCAATTAGTAAAGAAATATGTTTCTACTATCAACTTAGGTTTGGACCTATGAGGTCACACATATTAGAGCTCATGATTCGATCAGATGGTTGATCAACGATTAAGAATTATTTTAGGGTTAAACAATCAATACGATTGATGTTTAATCTAGTGCAAGCATTATAGGGGATCGATTAGCAATTCAATTGCTAATTAACTTAATTTGATTAATCTGAAGGATTGAGATTAAGTTTAATTAAATATAATTTAATTAGATTTAGTTTGGACTTGATTGGATCAAGTCTAATTGGCTTATTGGATAAGCTAAGTGCAGGAAAGAACTAGTCCTAGTTCAACTAGGACTCCAATCAATCTAATTTTTTAATTTGATTAAAAAATTAAATTAAAATTAAATTTAATTTAATCTAATTTAATTAAGTTTTTAATTAGATTAGAATCTTATTTTATTTAGTTGACTTGGTTTTGATTTAATTTGGTTTGAGAAATCATGTTTGACCAAATCATAGATGGAATCCTAGTGAGACTAGGATTCCATCTTGCGCCACCTTAGCCCTCCATACCCCCCATGCCTATTTTTTAGGAATTTTTCATGGAAATACTCTTTCTCCTGATCTTCACGCATGCCTCCTCTCTCCCTATCTTTCTCATATGGTAATTTGGTGGTTAACTAAGTCAAAAAGAGAAGTAAGTTTTGATCTAGGATTCTATGAGATAGAATCCTTATAAACTAAAACACCTCCTTCTAATTGTGCCGCCCACACTTTTTTTATTTTCTCTAAATTTTATGATAAAAGAAGAAGTTTTTGTGTGCCCCTATTGCTGATCCATGGAAGGAAACAAGGTGGGGGCGCCCAAGAGTTGGGTGCCCCAATAACTTGCCATATTATGTCTTTTTCTTGTCTGAGTTTTTGATCAAACTTGGACTCTGCATATGTTTTTATTTAGGATGAATTTTTGACTAAAATTTTTATGAAATATAGACCTTTGAGAGAGATTTGAGGTGTGCAAAAAATAGATGAGGGAGTCTTTGGGCGTTGGGGTTCCATAGACACTAAACTAGGTGTCTAGGTGAGAGCAAAGAAAAGAAGAAGAGGGTCTTCTTCCAGGGTTGATGTGTTCATCATCTTCCTTCCTTCTTCCTTAGGTTTTCTAAGAGAGTCTCAGATCTAAAACCTCTTCTCCACCTTCTCCTCTTTGAAAGAATCCAAATCCAAAAGAAGAAGGCATCTGATCGACCATCGAAGAAAGATCAACACAGTACTAGCATACTGTGCTGATTTTCTGCATCAGGATTTTTGATCATGCTCGTGGGCTCGTGTGGATGACTCCTAGAGGTTGGATATGTGTGCAGCTTAAAATTTTATTTTTAAGTCTGGATCAACAAATTAGAACATCTAACTTGCACAGATAATAGATCTGATCTATTGGTTTCATAGCTGCATTAGATATAGTATTGTAACATGTTGATGAGATCAATATGTTAATCTTTTCTTTACATTTTTAATTTTTAATTTAATATCATATCTTGATCATTTAATAAATCTTAGATCTAGAATATTTTTATATTTATTTAAATAAATATTTGATTTATTTAAATCTTTCGCTGTCTGATCTTGAAAAAGTTTCAAGATCTACTTGTGAAACCCTAGATCCGGTTCCTTCAATTGGTATTCAAGCTAGATTCTTATTACATAATTTTTTTGAGCATATTTAGATTATTTATTAGATTAAATCTAATTTATAATCTAATTATTAAATTTAAAATTAAAAATTTAGATCTCACGAACTGCTATATGGTTGTCCTGCTGTAAGGTTTATCCCTTACAGTGAAAAGGTTGTCCTAGTTTGTGATGATCTATTTTTAATCATAAATTTATTAGATTTAATCTAATTTTATTTATAATTTAATAAATTTAAAATAGTTTTATATCTAAAAATAAAGTTTTTAGATTGTACGGACTATTATAAGATTATCTTGCTGTAAGGTTTATTCTTATAGTGAAAAGATTATCCTAGTATGTGCTGATCTAAAATATTGATTATAAAATTTTAAATTAAATTTAAAAGATTTAATTAAAAATATTTTAATTTAATTTTAATCATCATAAATATGTTAGATTTGATCTAAGTTGATTTATGATTGATTGGTGTTGAAACTATTTTAATTACATGAACCTGTTTAGATTAGATTTAAAGTAGATTCATGTTTATGTTACTTGCATTTTGATTATGAATCAAACATACAACTTGATTGATAGAACTATATTATAAAAATATTTTATAAATATAAAAATTATTTTTTAAAAATCGAACCCCAACCCTCAGTCCAAAACTTAATTAAAAATTAAGAAGTTATTTGATTAGGATCTAGGATTGTAAATTGAAGATCCTAAGACATGAATCATAACACATTGGGTTAAATGGATTAGTGGAGATTAGGTCCATTAATTAGGTTAGACCTAGCGTTAGATTAAAGAATGGATTTAATTTAAGAATTGACTAAATCTAATCAATTATTATCTTAGATTAGATCATGGATTCTCTAGATCAATTATAATAGTTGTAGTTGATCAAGTCCATATCTTTAACGAGATCCAAGATGGACTTGATTCTTGGCTATGAGGTCTAGCACGAACTATTAGGTTGATCTAATTAAAACTAATTAAATCAGTTGGTATCTAAGATAAACCAGATCGATGGTTTTTAATTGGCAGCCAGCTTACCTGACCATTTTTGATGGTGTCTAAGGCAAGCTTTGGTAGACCCTTCCACTGATCGAACTTACCTGATCTCTTGGTGAAATTATATTTTAATCGAATCACTTGACTATTCGAGCTGACCCATGTCAGCTAGGTAAATCAGTATGACTAATTTAGGTGCTCCTTGACTAGCCTATTAATGGTCTCCCTTAAACTGACTTGGTGAAGTCAGTGGGAGAATCCTGATAAGCTGGTTCATTTAACCTTCCCTTTTCTTTAAAAATTAAATTCTTTAAAATTATTAGATCCTTAAAATAAATTAGTTATGGTGATAACTAGATCATAGCCTCTCATTAAGTGGATGATAATGGGTCCATCAATTGGATAATCATTGGAAGCCCAAAGACCTGGTGCTTATCGGCTGATGGAATTATCATTTATTATATGATTTCTTGGCTACATCTTTCTAAATGGTGGTTAGGTTAGCCAACCAAAATTGGGCCTAATCATTCATTGGTTAGATGGGCCAAGTATGATCATGTTAATGGTTGGATCTAATCGAATCTTTTTAGTGAAGGCCAAAGCCTACTGATTATGGACTGGGATAAAATTTAATTACTAAAAATTATTTGAAGAAATAATTCATTATGAACCTATCCTTAGATGCACATGGGTTGGCCAATCAAAATTGGATTCGTATGCAGTCTATGTGGATTCTAGTATCCACTAAAGAATTAGGATAATTTTTCGAATTAGAGGTAGAGACTATCAATTTGAATAAAATAATGAAAGAATCTTTTGATTAAAATTCAAATCTTTAGATTTAATAAATTAATTACTAATTGGGTTATGATTTTTTTTTGTGCAGATATGGCCACTTTTCTATCGCTCCAATTATTGTTGGACAATGATAAATTCGTGGGACCCAACTTCGATAGCTGGTACCAAAAGTTGAAGATAGTCCTGAAGCATGAATGGATCCTATATGTGCTAACGGATCTTGCATCTGAGGAGCCAGCTGCTAATGCACATGGTACAGTTAGAGATACTTATCAGAAGTAACTCAGTGATTGGACCACGGTGCGCTGCATCATGCTAGCTGCCATGAGCGATGAGTTTAATCGCAAATTTGAGATAGCTCAGTCAAAGGACATGCTTCAAGTATTGGAGGATTTCTTTGGCACACACGATGACGTGGAGAGGCATAAGACTAGTTATGCCATCTTCAACATCAGAATGCAGGATGGTGCCTCTGTCACTGATTATGTATTATACATGATCGAGTTGATAGAGCAATTGAGTAAGCTTGATTTTTTCTTGCATAAACAGCTTAGAAAGGATGCAATACTAAACTCATTGCCCAAGTCCTTTTTTCTATTTCTTACTCATTTCAGAATGATAGAGCCTAAACTAGACTACCATGGGTTACTAAGGTTATTTCAGAACTTTGAGAAGGATCACCAACTCCACAAGGAGTCGATGAATTTAGTAGAAGGTTCATCTTCTGGTTCTCGATTCTTTAGAAAAGAAAAGAAGAACAAGAAGAAGAAAGCTAAGAAGGTGCAAGTTCAAGCTGGAACATCTGTGCAGGACTAGACCAAAAAGATCAAGCTCGATAAGAGTCAAGCTGAATGCTTCTTTTACAAGAAGCAAGGGTGTTGAAAAAGAAACTGTCCTCAGTATATTGCCTCTATGGACCTAAACATGTAAAGAAAGAAACAAGCTATTGCTGGACAAGATATTTATATGATAACTTCTTATAATTTTTCTATTTATGATATTACTGATTGGGTATTGGATACCGATAGCCCTTACCATATTTATAATTCGTTACAAGGGTTACAGGTTAGTAGAAGATTCGAGCAAGGTGAAAGATTCCTAAATGTTGGAGATGGAATACTAGTTTCAGTTCTAGCTTTAAAAATTCTTAAACTTGTATTTAAGTTCCATATCATTATTTTTAGTGATTGTCATTTCTGTTCTAATTTTTTTTTAAATATCATTTTTATAGACCTTTTAGCCAAAAATAATTAGAAAATTTTAATAAAAAAATAAGTTTGTAATTTTATTATGAATGGTATTACTATTTTTTATGGACATTTGAACAATGATGTGTATATATTATCATAATCTGTTAACGTAGTCTATTCCACTGGCAAACATCCTAGATCAGATAATGTATCAGATATTTATTTATGGCACTGTAGACTAGGTCATATAAATAAGAACATGATAAATAGGTTGACTCAAGAGAAAATTCTTAAAGTCAGTGATTGTGAATCACTTCCAACCTATGAGTTCTATCTTCTTGGTAAAATGATCAAGTCATCTTTTACTGAAAAAGGTGAGATGGCTACTGAGCTCTTAAGTCTAGTACATACTGATGTATGTGAACTAATGAGCACAAGTGCCAGAGATGGATATGTCTACTTCATCACTTTCACAGATGATTTATCCAGATATGGATATGTCTATCTGATGAAACATAAGTCAGATTTTTTTAAAATATTCAAACGATTCTGAAGTAAAGTAAAAAAATAAACTGAAAAGAGTATTAAAACTCTTCGATCTGACCGAGGAGAAAAATATCTTTTTGGTGAGTTTCTTACATATCTAGGAGAGAATGAAATTCTCTTCTAATGGACTCCTCCAGAAATACCACAGCATAATGGTGTATCTGAAAGGAGAAATCAGACTATGTTAGACATGGTTCGATCCATAATGGATTTTGCCAGCTTGCCGATATCCTTCTAGAGATATGCACTCGAATCAACTTGTTATCTATTAAATAGAATTTTAAGTAAGTCTATAGTTAAGACTCTATATGAGATATGGATAGGGCGTAAGCCAGCACTTTCACACCTTAGGGTTTGGGGGTGTTCGGCTTATGTCAAATGATTAATTACAGATAAACTTGGATCTAGGTCTGACAAGTGCACATTTATAGGGTATCCAAAAGAGATCATAGGATACTATTTCTACCATGCTGATGAACAAAAGATGTTCGTCAGCCTTAAGGTAATCTTTTTGAAAAAGAAGTTTCTTGGTGAAGGAACTACTGCCTCTAAGGTTGAATTTGATGAAGTTCAACAGGTAGAAAATTGACACCTATAGTTGAACCTGAGTCATATTTGATTAGATCAAATCTAGAGTCCAGTGTACCTACATCATTAAGATGATCCGGTAGAGTACCGCATCATTTGGATAGATACTATAATTTTTTGATCCAAGACGGTGATCCCATCGAACTCGATGAGAACAATGAGGATCCGATCACCTATATGGATGCTATGCAGAGATTTGATTCTAAGAAATGGCTTGAGACTATGAAATCTAAAATAGAGTTCATGAAGATCAATGATGTGTGGACATTGGTTGATCCACTCGAAGGGATTAAATCTATTGGATGTAAATGGGTCTTCAAAAAGAAAAGAGGTGCATATGGAAAGATGGAGATTTATAAAATCCATCTGGTTGCCAAAAGATATCGTCAACGTTATGGTATTGACTATGATGAGATATTTTTTTTTCTGTGGCAATACTCAAATCTATTCGAATTATGCTTGCGATTGCCGCTCATCTAGACTATGAGATCTGACAGATAGATGTGAAGACAGCTTTTCTGAATGGAGAGTTGACTGAAGAAATGTATATGATACAATCTAAGGGATTCACATCCATAGATGAGGAAATGTATATGATACAATCTAAGGGATTCACATCCATAGATGAGTCCAAGGTGTGCAGCTTTCAGAGATCCATTTATGGACTGAAGTAGGCATCTCAGAGTTGGAACATGCATTTTGATAAAATGATCAAAAGGTATAGCTTTATTAAGAACGAAAAAAAATCCTACATTTATAAATGAACAAATGGTCCAGCAGTAGTATTTCTTATCTTGTACGTGGATGATATTCTCTTAATCGAAAATGACATCCCTGCACTGTAGGAAATAAAAGTCTGATTGTCATCATAGTTCTTCATGAAGGACTTGGGTGAAGCATCCTACATCCTCAGGATGAAGATCTATAATGATAGATCTAAAAGGATGCTTGGGTTATCTCAATCCACGTACATAGATACTGTGCTGAAGAGGTTCAGCATGAAAAATTTCAAAAAGGGCTATCTCCCGATAGGCCATAAAATTTTTTTTTAAGAAGAATTGTCCGATAATTTCTAAAGAGAGAGAGCGTATGAGTAGAGTCCCATATGCTTCGACAGTGGGATCTATCATATATGCCATGATATATACGAGATCAGATGTGGCATACTCACTAGAAATAGTGAGTAGATACCAGTTCAACCCTAGAGAAAACCACTGAAAAATGATTAAAATCATCCTTAAGTATGTGAGAGATATTAAGAACCAATGGTTGGTTTATGACGAGTCAGATCTGAAATTTATGGGGTTTACAAATTTCAGCTTTCAATCTAATCATGATAATAGCAGAAGCATATCGGGATATATCTTTACTCTGAATGATGGAGCTATCTGCTGGAAGAATTTCAAGCAGCATACTGTGGCAGACTCTATTTGCGAAGTAGAGTACATCGTAGCATCAGATGCCATGAAAGAAGTTATGTGGCTGAGAAAGTTTATTATCGAGCTCGGAGTAGCATCCTTCCTTGATGCTCTGATCCTGCTCTACTACGATAGCACTAGTGCCATTGCTTAGGCGAAAGAACCGAAGGCACACTAACGAATAAAGTATATTCTACGCTGCTTTCATCTAATCTGAAAGATCATAGATAGAGGTGATGTCGATCTTCAGAAGATCAATGGAAAGAAGAACCTGACCGATTCCTTCACTAAAGTCCTGATGATAAAGGAGTTCGATAACCATAAGTCGAAGATGAATATTAGATACTGTATCGAGTGGCTTTAGGATAAGTGGGAGTTATTGAAAAATATATCTCAAAATCAATCATTAGCCTATTGACGGTTGAGTTATATTATATCTATAATTGATTCATTAATAAATAAAATATATTTTTGATGTTTTCATCATAAAAGTATTCATCTTCTAATGAACTTCATTATTATGAAGTTCTTAGGACTATTTAGCTTCGATAAAGAGAAGATTTATTGATTAGTCCTTAAATCTGTTCACGATCAAATGATAGGTTGTTAATTAGGACGATAATGCCTATCAAGCATAGATCACTGTATGCTATATAGGTTGGTTATCCTCTTAATCAAGAAGTATGGAGATATTAGTATGGCATATAGATGAGATATATGGATACATCATCATTGAACGTGACCAACTCTAGAGTATTCTGCTATCGAGAATATCTTTGATGGAATATAGGTATAAGTATCCCTTAGATCTGAGATCACCTCAGTGGATTGCAAGCAACTCACTGTGCTTTAGTATCAGACTAACTAAATTTTTAATTCAATAATGGAAGGCTTCTGGGCACAGTTAAGTACTTATGAAGTTAGAGTATGATCAAGATGGAATTGACCACTCTAAGAGTTGAAGAATATTGTATCACTGTATTTTAATATAGCAAAATATTGGCTAGGATAATTCATCAGATGATTTGGTATTTTGAAATATAATATGGACAACCTAATCAAAGTTGACAGTTGAACTTTGAGGTATCCTACGAGCATTTTGATCAAGGGGATGAATTATATGGAAACTATGTCCGCATGGATTTTAAGGATGATGTTCTACACATTCGACCTATCCGACCATCGGGTATCATTGCTAGATGATTATTTTGATTAGTACAGAAATATATTTTTATGCTATTGACTTAGGTTTGAACATATGAGGTCACATACATTAGAGCTCATGATTCGATCGGATGGTTGATCAATGATTAAGAATCGTTCTAGGGTTAAACAATCAATACGATTGATGTTTAACCTAGTGCAAGCATTGCAGGAGGATCAATTAGCAATTTGATTATTAATTGACTTAATTTAATTAAGTCAAAAAATTAAGATTAAGTCTAATTAAATATGATTTAATTAGATTTAGTTTGGACTTGATTAGATCATGTTCAATTAGCTTATCGGATAAGCTAAGTGCAGGAAAGAACTAGTCCTAGTTCAATTAGGACTCCGATCAACCTAATTTTTTAATTTGATTAAAAAATTAAATTAAAATTTAATTTAATTTAATTTAATTTAATTAAATTTTTAATTAGATTAGAATCTTATTTTATTTAGTTGACTTGGTTTTGATTTAATTTGATTTGAGAAACCATGTTTGACCAAGTCATAGATGGAATCCTAGTGAGACTAGGATTCCATCTTGCACCACCTTAGCCCTCCATGCCCCCCATGCCTATTTTTTAGGAATTTTTCATGGAAATACTCTTTTCCCTGATCTTCACGCATGCCTCGTCTCTTCTTTTCTTTCTCATATGATAATTTGGTGGTTGACCAAGTCAAAAAGAGAAGTAAGTTTTGATCTAGGATTCTATGAGATAGAATAATCCTTATAAACTAAAACACCTCCTTCTAATTGTGCCGTCCATACCTTCTTTATTTTTTCTAAATTTCATGGTAAAAGAAGAAGTTTTGTGCGCCCCTATTTCTTGTCTATGGCAGGAAATAAGGCGGGGGCACCCAAGAGTTGGGTGCCCTAACAACTTGCCATATTATGTCCTTTCCTTATTTGAATTTTTGACCAAACTTAGATTCTACATATCTTTTTATTTAGGATGAATTTTTGGCTGAAATTTTTGTAAAATACAAACCTTTGAGAGATATTTGAGGTGTGAAAAAATTAGAGGGAGAGAGTCTTTGGGCTTTGGGATTCTATAGACACCAAACTAGGTGTCTAGGTGAGAGTAAAGAGAAGAAGAAGAGGGTCTTCTTCTAGGATTGCTATGTTCATCATCTTCCTTCCTTCTTCCTTGGATTTTTTGAGAGAGTCTCAGATCTAAAACCTCTTCTCCACCTTCTTTTCTCTAATCGATCATCGAAGAAAGATCAGCATAGTACTAGCATACTATGCTAATTTTCTGCATCAAAATTTCTAATCGTGCTCGTGGGCTTGTATGGATGACTCCTAGAGGCCGGACGTGTATGCAGTTCATAACTTCATCCTCAAGTCTGGATCAATAAGTTAGAATGTCTAACTTGCATAGGTAATAGATCTGATCTATTAATTTTGTAGCTGCATTAGATATAGTATTGTAACATGTTGATGAGATCAACATGTTAATCTTTTCTTTATATTTTTAATTTTTAATTTAATATCATATCTTGATCATATAATAAATTTTAAATTTAAGATATTTTTATATTTATTTAAATAAATATTTAATTTATTTAAGTCTTTCACTGCTTAATCTTGAAAAAGTTTTAAGATCTATCCATGAAATCCTAGATCTGGTTTCTTCATTAGGTACATGTTATATATTTAATAATTACATGAAAAGCTAATACTCTTTGATAATAATATAGATTGACAACATGAGTTCGGATCGAAGGTTGATGTATTCTAGGCTTAAGGATGGCCTATTAAATCAAGATTTCTTATAAGGTTTAGGAGAATTTATTGATTTTGCTAAAAGGCATCTAGAATGTATGGACGGGGACAAACTCAAGTGTCCATGTAATTTTCATAAGTATCAGAATTGTAGCTTTGTTGACGAGAATTTGGTTAGGTATCATTTGATGAAGTATGGTTTTGTACCAAATTATTATCAATAGATTCTACATGGAGAAACCAGAAGAGTGAATGTTGAAGTTAATCAAAACATGCAATTTAGGATAGAAGTGCTTGTTCCAGATGTTGAGACTACATCATCCGATGCATACCAGCAGATGGTAATGGATGCTGTAGGTCTTGATTTCTTTTCAAATGATACTGAGGAACCTCCAAATCCATCAGCTCATAAATTGTATGACATGTTAGAAGCTACTGAACAGGAGGTATGGCCAGGTTGTGAAAACCATTCGCAGTTATTAGCTGTCGCAAGGATGTTGAACATAAAGGCAGAACATCATTTGTCTGAGAGATGTTTTGATGACATCTACCGATTTTTGAAAGAAATGTTACCGATTGACAATGTAATGACAGACAACTTCTACAACATAAAGAAGTTGCTCCAAGCCTTGGGACTACCAGTAGAGAATATTCGTTGTTGTAATAATTGACGTATGATATATATATATATATATATATATATATTGGGATGAAGACAGTGAATTAACAAGTTGTAAATTCTACGAGCATCCTAGGTACAAGTGACGAAGAGGAGAATCTTATAAGCATAAAATCAATGTTCTATATAAGACGATGTATTACTTCCCCTCATGCCAAGGTTGCAAAGACTATATGCGTTGAATGCAACGATGAAGGAAATGAGATGGCATGCTGAGCATGAGGCTGAAGAAGGGGTTATGCATCATTGTTCAGATGCACCTGCGTGGAAGCATTTTAATAAAATATATCATTGTTTTGCATCAAAAATTCAAAATGTAAGATTAGGACTATGACTGATGGGTTTCAACCATTTGGACAATCAGGTCAACAATATTCTTCTTGGCCTATCATTGTCACTCCATACAACTTGCCTTCTTGGTTGTGTATGAAGGAGTATATGTTCTTAACTATAATTATTCCTGATCCCCAAAACCCAAAGGATAAGTTGGAAGTGTACTTGCAGCCCCTAATTGCAGAATTGAAATAGTTGTGGGATGTTGGGGCTGAAACATACGATGCTTCAAAGAAGAATAATTTTCAAATGAATGTTGCACTTATGTGGATGATAAGTGATTTCCCTACATATTCAATATTATCAAGATGGAGTACTATAGGTAGGACTGCTTGTCCATATTGCATGATGGAGTCAGATGCATTTACTTTGACAAACAATCGTAAACAATCATGGTTTGACAATCACCATAAGTTGTTACCTCTTGGTCATTCGTTCAGAAGGAACAAAACAACTTTTAGAAAGAACAAAACAATAACAAAAATAGCTCCACCCATTCTATCTAGTGCTGAGATTTTGAAACAAATAGATAATTTGGGATTAATGAAGATTACCGATCTGGGTGTAGATGAGACTAACTCCCACATTGCTAAGACTAGTGGTTGGAAGAAATGAAGCATTTTTTAGGATTTATCTTATTGGAGTACAAACCTCATTCGACACAATCTTGATATTATGCACATCGAGAAATGTGTTTGAAAATATTTTCAACACGATAATGAATGTTGAAGGAAAGACTAAGGGCAATGCCAAATCAAGAGAAGATTTGAAGGAATTATGTCATCGGCCTGAGTTGGAACAGAATGAGGCAATGAGAAAATATCCAAAGGCATGTTACACTCTGGACAAGCAGTCAAAAGCAGTGTTGTGCGAGTGGCTTAAAAATTTGAGATTTTCAGATGGATATGTGTCAAACATGGATAGATGTGTGGACATGCAAAAGTTGAAGCTGTTTGGGATGAAAAGTCATGATTGTCATGTTTTTATGCAAAGATTACTCCCCATAGCATTTCGTGAACTACTGCTAGCAAATGTTTGGCAGGCATTGATAGAATTGAGCAATTTCTTTAGAGAGCTAACTTCGACTATCATCCAAGAGGAAGACATGTTACGAATAAATGAAGAGATTTCTTTTATTATCTGTAAGCTATAGCATATATTCCCTCTAAGTTTCTTTGACTCTATGGAGCATCTTCCTATGCATTTGGCTTATGAAGTATGGATTGTGGGTCCAGTGCAATATCGGAGGATGTATCCCTTTGAGAGATAAATAGTTTAATTTTTTAATCTATATCCTCATCATGTAAATAATTATAAAATTCATTCAATGCGAATTTTATCATTGCAGGTACCTTAGAAAGTTAAAAAATAATATGAAAAATAAAGCCAAAATTGAAGGATCAATATGCAATGCTTAGTTGAAGAAGCATCATCATTCTGTGCTCATTATTTCAAACCACATGTGAACACAAGGCATCGAAAGGTACCGCGTAATGATGATAGTGGAGAAGTCGTAGAAGAGCATGAAGAAATCTATCAATTTTTACACATTCTGGTAGGCCACTTGGTAGAGAAAAAGTTAGATATCTTACAAAAGATGAACATCAGGCTGCTCAAATATATATCCTATTAAATTATCTAGAAGTGAAACCATACATTGAGTACGTCATTATAATATAGATTTATATTTTTTTGTATTAAATTATTTATAACCATCTATATTAATTTATTTTTTTATTATTTGAAGTATTTTTGTTGATGAGTTACGACATGTGCATCCATAAATCACTGAGACAAACATTGATAAGAAACTAGAGTGTAAATTTATGATGTGGTTCTATAAATATGCATACGATCCCTCCAATAACATCTCAAACCAATTCTTAAAGGCTGTTGCAAAGGGTCCATTAAAAAGTGTGATGACCTATACCGGCTATGTAGTAAATGGCTATAAGTTTCACATTAAAAGTTATGATTTAGATAGGGCCACGATGAATACTGGTGTATGCATAAAGGGTGTTAATTATAGTATTAATGACAATGACTACTATGGACGGTTGATTGAAGTTATACGCTTGGAGTACTCGGGATTATCAATTAAGAGAACTTTCTTGTTTAAATGTGATTGGTTTGATCCAACACCAAATTTGGAAACAAAGGTTCATCAACAATATAATCTGGTTGAAGTTAATCATAAGCGATCCTTTAATAGATATGAACCATTTATTCTCGCCATTCAAGCTGCTCAAGTCAGTTATCTTAAGGCCTGTTCAAGAGGTCTTAAGGGACACTAAACTCATATATAGGTCAGGTCTAGATACAGAGCATGAGGAGCATGGGAGACATGGGTGAATACATGAAGCTTGGTTGGAGTGCTTTCATGTATTTGATTAGTCAGGAGAGAAGTTTTTGGTCGCCTAATGGCTATATATAAATATATAGATTGTTATTAGGATTTCATTATGCTGTGGAATATAGATCTTTTCTTCCGCTCAATTCTCTCTTCTTCTTTTTCTCTCTAGAGTTGCCATCCTAGGATTCTTGAAGAAAGGCCTAGAGAAAGATCGTTCTCCCTCAACCCAAGGGGAGGCACCCCATCACAGATTCAGGTGGAGATCGGTGGTTTTGCTATCCATAGAGAACGTCATTAAGTTTTTTTTAGGTCCATTGGCTAAAGGATCAAGAGCTTCTGCAACATGGAACGATGCTTGTGATGTCAAGGATTGATTGGCATTCGTAGCTGATATTTCATGTGTCTACAATTTTGAGTATTTAGAGTAGATGATGTCTGAGATATTTATGGATGATAATATGTATCGAGCTAGATTTTCAGAGCCTGATATTGCATGGAAGGAGCCAGATTTTCATGAGCCTGGATGGTGCATGGAAGGAAAAGAGATAGTCATTACAGATTGAAATCAGAAATCTTACATAAGAATTTCACAGTATATCTCAAATCTTATCTTTTTGTTGCTGTGGTTTAGCCAACCCAAGGCAGTGAGTTGAAGTTGAAGGTGAATGGTTGAGGAGGATTAACAAAAAGAATTTTGGGGTGGAAGGATTTGGTGCATAATTTGGCTGATTGGTTATCTTATGGAAAGGATCGGGGTGATTTGATTGGTTATATGACACACAGAGAATATTGAAGTGTTGTAGTTTAGCACTTTCCGAAAGATGGCAGGGCTTGGAGAGGCTCGACAATGCCAGCACCGGAGGAAGGTATCTCAGCATTAGAGCATTTTAGAATTCTCTAGAAATGATGTATAGTGTAAGACTGTGAAGAAAGAGGATTTTTTCAAGGTGGTTTAATGGTCGAAGAAAGGCTGAAGAAGCGACTATACATCCTTCGATGTCAGAAAGCCCGGGAAGTAGTCGGAGATATATTCAGTGGTTTGACCAAAGTATGAATTTGCGAAGCCTTGGGAGTGATGGAGATGGATGATCCATGGAGGTCTAGTAGGTCAGGATTGGATGGCTGTAGAGCAGCATAGAGATGAGTCAGGGAGTGCTGGCAGTGTTGCAGGAGTACTTATCCTGGAGGCATTAGGAGCTGAGAGAGGCTCGATGGTGTAGCAGTCGAGGAGTGTATCTCAATAGAGAGTATCAGTGGTATCTCAGGGAGATCGAGTGCAGGTCTCAGGGAGAGCCAAGGGATTTTAGGGAGCGCCAGAGGTCTCTACAGTCGAAGTATCATGGATCGAGATTTTCTTCTTGCGAGCGGGCACCAGGAGAGAGGTACGCGATTAAGGGTGGAGATAGTTCTTCGAGCGCAAACTAAAGTGATTGCTGTGGGGTAGAAGAGAAGGATTAGGGTGAAATTTTCTAGGGTTCAGTCACTTAGATCAGGAAGAGTACTCTTAGATTTTGGTGGTGCCCATGGGTTACGGAGTGTATTTGAGACAGTTTTCAGATAGGTCTGGCAGAGTGTGCAAGGAATTCCGAAAGGGGTAGCGTATTTTGGGGTTTCAAGGTGTAGCGACAGGGCTTAGTAGTTGCCAGCGTTGAGTGGTTGGCCTCGACGGGGACTGATGATAGAGTTTGGCTTTTTTATGCATTTAGATGGACTTCGAATATAGTGGAGCTCCGGAGAGGTGGCTTCCATTGGAGGAGTAATTTGACTATGAGTTCAGAGCAGGAGACTTAGGCGAGGATCGATATCCTAGCACCAGGCATCATGATTGCACAATTTCTAGATGGCAGCAGCATGTGCAAGGACAGGCATAGTTCTGAGAAAAGACCATGTCAGGGTTTTGCCAGTGATGTGTTCGGTACAGAAATATTGCAGGTTCTTCCAAGTCCAAAAAAAAGTGATGCAGCTTGTAAGCAGAGAAGGGATTAACTACAATTTGTAGGGTGGTGCCAAGAAGGCAAGCACAGATCTTTTCAGCCGGTGAAGCAGTATCCCAAAAGGCCTCAAGGTGTGCACATAGCTTAAAGAGGATTGACGGAGGTGATGATGCACAAGATGCTGCAAGTGCACAGGGACAGTGTGTTTTTCATGCAGCTGAGGGCATATCGAGGATTTACAAGGCTTGTTTAAGTCCAAGGTAGGAGATTGTGAGGATTTTGTTGATGCCTCCCAAGCCCTTGGAAGGCCACGGAGGAGTCATTGGTGTTGGCTCCAAGATTTCCCAGGGGCTGATTGGTGCTTCGGAGAATCTAGGATTTCAAAGTGAAGTTAAGGGAATTCAAAGTCAAAAAATTTAAGACTGCAGAAAAAAGAATTTTCTACAGGTTAGCTAGCTTAGCCAAAAATTGGATCGACTTAAGTCTCAGTCATAGGCAAAATAGAAAAGCTTGCACGTTTTGAGGGACATTGGCACGGCACAGAACTGGATCGGCTCAGGTTTTCATTACTGAGACTGACTAATGAAACTTTAAGCGACTCAGTGTTTGAGATTGAGCTGGCCTCAGTGCACGGGCAAAGTTACGCGAGGGTCTATTTTGGGGCTAGGGTCTGGTTGATCCTAAGGGTCTTTAAGGTCTGATTTCAAGAGGTTCTTAAGGAGCGCTACTCATGTTATGGATCGGAATCTAGATTCAAGAGGATTGAGAAAGCAATGGGAGATATTGGGTGTTACATGGGCTCGGTGAGTGCTTTCATATATGGATTTAGCAGAAAGAGTTTTTGATCGCACCTAATGGCTTTTGTATAAATAACATAGGTTGTATTTAAGGTTTTATTTATGCTATGAAATATAGACATTTTCTTCCTCAATTTTTTTCATTCTTCTCTTCTCTCTTAGAGTTGCCGCTCTAGGGATTCTTGAAAAGAATCCCTATAGAAGGAGGCATCTTCCTTAAGCCCAAAGGAGGGAGGCGCCCCGTCCATTGATTCAGTTGGAGGATCGATGGTTTGCTGTCATAGAGAATGCCACAAATTTTTTTAGGTCCATGCTTAAAGATCTGAAGCTTTCTGCAATATGGTTATCGATGCTTGGATGTCAAGGATGATTTGGCGTTCGTAGCGATATATTGGGTCTATAATTTTTGGTATCAGATGCTAGGTTTTGATGCTGGGATGTTTGGGATGGCAATAACAAACTTTTCATTTACCAAAAGCCGGGTCTTTTCATCCACAACAGGAGGCTTCACTACATCCCTTTTGTGGCTGAGACATCTTACTCCTTAAGCATATTAAGCGATCCTAGCATCATATCAATTATCAAAATTATTATTCCTTCAAAATTTATTCTCACCATCAAATATTGAAAGGATAATCAAATTCAAATGCTTAATGTGCACTTGCGAATAAAACAGTTCTTTACCCATCCATCAATAAGTTCACCATTGGCATTTTCTAGTATGGGGTCACCTTCAAATTTAGCTCATGTGGGAGAGATTCTCTACCATACTTCTCTCACTTGAAAAAATTCATTAATTTAAATAACTTGCATTAAAAATTCAATGGACATAAAATAAACATTTAAAAAAATTAACTACAAATCTCTGAGCGTGGTCGTGTATGAAACGAAGCCTCCTTTTATATGTGCAAAGATTATTCCCAGATCTTTGGTCCACTTGGGTCTTGCTTCAGATGATTTTGCTTTAAATTTGATCGCTACAAGCTTTGAAATCTTCTTCTGGCCCATTCCTCCTTCCATCTTTGCCATGCAGTATCAGAGACAATATATAGGCTTTCTCCTTCAACTTCCTCATGGAATGCATGAAGGGGCACTTGTTATCGCACTTAGCCTGTTTGAATCTCTTTAGAAGATGGCCTTATCCACTCGAAATGTTTTCTACAAGTAAAATAAATTAATAAAAAATAAATAAAATTAATAAGTACATAATTTTATCAAAATTTGGATAGATTTTTTCTAAAATGGACAACCCACCCTCACTAGAGCATTCAAAACACTTGTTAAAATTAATTCAAATAAATAACCTTTTCAAACATTGACTATTGGAACACAAATAGCTTCAACCATAAATGATTCTGAAATTATATAAATTTATTAAAAAAGATACATTTCATTCAATTATTAATAAAATTATATTTATAATTTTTATTTTTAAAAAAATTAATTCTGTTTAACCTAAATTTACTGATAAGCATTAAGTATCTTATATTTGAATGTTATTATTTATTTACCTTTTAAAATCCTCCAATAGGAAATTTTTTATTTCTTGAGAGATCGTTTCTAGTTATGTCATCAAATCATCCAATTTTTCTTTTGAAAATTGATGTTATCTTTCCGAGCACACAATTCTAAGATGGTTCTAACCTATTAAAAAAAATAGATTATACAAAATGATTAGCACTTACTAAAATAATCAAATATTATATGAAATTTAATTAAAATATAGTACTTATTATTATGCAGTTATGACTGGGGTCTCTTATTTTGGATGATCATGGGATAATATATTTGAGGATGTTGGTATCGACGAGGTAGCAGATGGGCCATCCAACATTTCACTGGTGGCGTTGCTCACAAGAAAAAAAGAATAATGTGGAGATTAAGACAACTGTTTTAGGAGGCATATGGTTAATATATGATCGTACTGTAGAAGTGTGAAAGAGCATCGATCTCAGCTTTGGTGGTTACATGGCTCTCCATGCATGTCTGCCATCACCCTCTGGTATGAAGAACTGCCTAGAAGATCCTATTCTCCTTCCTCTATCAGATCTAGACTCTCCTCTCCAACCGATCCCTCTCATCCTACAATATATATATATATATATACAATTTTGTAATACCATTGTTTTCTAACTTCATTCATAAAAATAAAAATTAAAAACAAAAATTAAACATTACATTATCTCAAGAAATATTGTTATTCACTATCTTCATAATCTTCATCATCGGTTTCTGTGTCAAGTTGAGGCTCCTCTTCATTCTCAACCTCCTCATCAATTTCAATTAGTGTCCCACTTGGATCATTCAAAAATTATTGTGCATTCATCAGCATCTTATTTGTATTGATGGAGCTTTCATTTATTCTTGTTTGAAAAGGTGGCATCACATGATTAGAATAGTTGCTTCCCTTCATTTCAGGGAAAGCTCCCACAACAGACCTAGCTTTTTATTTTGAAAACGCCCCACCAAATTTAGACTTTTGCGCCTTAATATTAGGATTATATCATC
>QRFJ01000247.1:0-52700 GCA_006176705.1 Cocos nucifera
ATATTACCATTTATAGAGAATTTGAAAATCTTAAAAAACTGGGATTATAAAAAAACAAGGGAGGAGGTTTGGGTCTAGATGTCCAAATTCAATGATGCTAACCTAGTTTGATTGATTTGGATTAGGATCCAACCCCCAGGCTTATCAAGGTAAATCGTCGCTGCATACGTTTGAAGGCCCTTGGGATCTTTCTCCTTCTTGTTAATCTTTTGATTTCATTCGGCAAACCACAAGTCAAAATTGATTTTGACTCATTCCTGTATTTTGAAATGGTATTTTTCATCTAACTGGTGGAAACAAGTTCACAGCCAGATTAATTGTAGAAAAAATTATCTCATTTCATAGGTCAAATTGGACTAGGGTCAAAAGTTGACCTAATTGAGAGAGTTGAGGGATCACCTTGATCAGAGGCTTCTAGAAAATTCTCTGAAAATTGGTTTGCTCTAACTGTTTTGGATATGTTGTAGGGCTCGAGAACATGCTATGGATGTGCCAGTCAATGATTTTATGATGAAGTTTTGACTGAGTTATGGGATTTAAAGTTTGATTGGATCCAAACTCGAGGGAGGGAGATCCCATGCGCCATAGGGACTCCTCCTCATCCTTTCTTCACGCCACCTTGGAATGTTTTTTGGGGGCACCCAAACTTTGAAGACCAGGTTTGGGACGTGGGGCTATCAAGGTAGGAGTCCTAAGTACAAGCAAACAAGTTGCATCACTTTAGGAGTCTTAGATGGCACCAAATAACATAAAAAACCCTTCACATAATTGATCAACGAAGAATATTTTCCCACGCCCAAAAGGCCATCACCCCCTTCCATCTTCCATGCCCCTTCTGATCCTCTTCTCTTCCTCTTCCTAAGTGCCAAAGGTTGGAAATAAATTTGAGAAGAAGATCCAATTAATATTAAGAAGATTTCATCATCTACACGATGGTGTTCGTGAAACGGACAGACTACCTTCAGAAGTTGTTTTGAAGATTCTTTAGATCAGATCCAGATCTGATCTTTGAAGAAAAGATTCACGAGGAGAAGACGTCCAGATCCTACCTAAGTGGACACCGGTAGAGTCCAGACATATGCGTGGCTCCTTCCAGAACATCAGGATAGATCAAGATCATCGCAGGATAATTTGATTACCCAAAACAAGGTATGATTAAATTAAAGATTTTACTTTTATTTTAATCTTAATATCACATCTTAAAGGATCAGATCCAAGATGTTTCGGATCTGATTATGATCTTAAAAGAAAAATTTTGAAATATTCCTTCAGATTTAATCAGATCTGAATCGATCCTGTGTGCCGGAAAATAAGGATTGCTCCCATTCAACTTCGGTATCAGAGTGCGCTTAGCAGTTCTTCAGATCTATCTTAAATCTGATTTTATTTTCTTATTTATAGATCTCGATATTAAAAAAATTTCAGAATATCACATCAAATGTGTGATTAAATCTTGAAATCAAAAATTAAAAATTAAATCATTTAGATTCTAATATGTAATTGAGCATGCATGACTAGACTAGGGTATATAAATAGTTTCTATCTTGAGTCATAGTCATGATCCTATATGTTTAATTTTGATTTAAATATGATTTTCTAATATCTATTTTAATTTTTACTTTTTGCATGTTAATAATTAATTATATAATCAGATCTAAAAACTAAAAAATAAAAATCAAAATTTTTAACTTTTTGTGATTTATTCCATAGACATATGAAACGATCGGCATGCTTAAACTAGTTATAGAAGTAGTTATCTAATCAAAATAGTTAGAATAGTTTTGTTTATGTTGATCAAATGTTAAATTCATATTTTTAGATATTATATGTGAAAATATAATAGCATCTAAAGTAGGCATGGTTTAACTTTAGTTATGATACACTGAGACTCGCTATGCCAAACGACAATGTATAATGTTAATCATTCGTAATTGTCATATGCAAAAAATTATTATGATGTAAAATCTACGTAGTTTTGTAGTAGAAATTTATATTTCATGTAATTAAGACCATTCTCTTGATCGTTTAAACCAACTCGACGCATTAAAGAACAAAGTTAGGACTTTAAAACCCTCTTCTCCATTCGATGAGGTGTTCTTATAATCAGTATAGGGGTGCCTGCGTCATTCTTTCTTAATCAAAAATCAAAACTTATTTTTCTAAAAAATCCGTAGATCCTAAAATCTAGGATTTATACATGTTTACTGTTCATTAAACCCAAACTTAATTAAGAATATAAGATTATGAATTAATTAGGGTCTAAAAAATGTGAATTTTCAAATCTAAGACTTATTCATTAAAATTGGGTTCGAACTTGGTAGCTCAATTAGGTCTAGCAGTTGATCAAACCAAATCAAGAGTTGATTAGGTGGGATCAAAGAAAGCTTAGATTTGACCAACCTAATAGGATTAAATCTGGGTCAAGATCGAATCACATTGAGATGTGACTCGATCAAATCAAGACCTAATTTGGCTCCGCGGTTCGAGCCTGAATTGTAGGCTAACCCAATTGGTTCTGATTCGATAATTTGGTGTTATTAAGTCTAAGGTCTTCCACCATTGTAGATGTGCGGGCCCTTCCTGGGGTTGATTGTTCTCGACGGATACAGTGGTTTAGTTGCACTGGGAAGACGCAACCATGTCTATTAGGCATTGGATGCTACGGGTTGGAGGATGAGTTAGGCTCAATATTCAGGATATGGTGAGGGACCCAATCAGGAATCCAATTCGTGCAAATAGTGGGTCTGACTTAACTAAGGAGAATCAATATTTCGGACATGGTGAGATTCATGAATTAGAGATCAGGTTTGGGTGCACCATGATTAGAGAATCATTGGACAAGAATTGTTCACTTATCGATTGATCCATCACCAATAACTGTTAAGTGAGATGATGAGCCAGTCGGTGAGACTGCACTACCCACTAAAAATCAATAATCACGGAGAATTTTGCATCTCTGCCAAAGGTGTAGGAACCCAAGAAAATAGTGGGAGCCTAATTTATTTAAAAATAAAATCTCTAAACAAATTGATTAAGTCTAATTACAAAATCTAACTAGAAACTTTGACTCTATACAGAAAAATGTCTACGTCCAACCCATTAGCCCGCATCCTGGACACTCATAGACTGACCAGACCCAATTACAAGAATTGGCTCTGAAACTTCAAAATTATTTTGGATTTCAAGAAGTTAACTCATGTGTTGGAATAGGATCCTCCCACCTTACCAGCCCATCCATCCGCTGATCAGAGAACGTATCTTAAGAAGTGGACGGATAAAGATAATAAAGCCAGGTATTACATGTTGGGCTCGATGTCTGATGAGCTCTAGTGCTAACATGAAGACATTAAGACTAGCCGTCAAATGTTGGCTCACCTACAAAAGTTGTTTGGTGAACAAAGTCGCACAGCCAAATATCAAGTCATCAGAAGACTTTTAAGGCTCAAATGCATGATGGGCAGTCAGTTCAAGATCATTGTCTAATGATGATCAAGGACTTAGAAGAGCTTGAGAAGCTCGGTATGAAGTTAAATCAGAATCTGCCGATTGATATAATTCTGCAATCCTTGACTGATGCATATGGGTAGTTCATCATGAACTACCATATGCATAAACTTCAGAATACCTTAGCTGAGCTCATGAACATGCTGGTTACTGCTAAGCTTTCTATGAAAGATTCTAAAGACTCAGTACTTGCTGTGGAGCGGACTTCTTCCAAAAAAAAGTCTTTTGGAAAGAAGAAGTCCGTGAAGAAGCAGAAGGTGGATGGTGGAAAGAAGGCAGAGCCAAAGAAAAGGCTGCTGACAAAGAATTATTTTCATTACAACACTGATGGCCATTGGAAGCGAAACTACCCTCTTTACCTGGCCAGCCTGAAGAACAAGAAGGCAGGTCCTTCCGGAGGTATGCTCGTTATAAAATCTAATCTTATGATTCTTCTGCATCCAATTGGATGCTTGACTCTGGTTCTAGTGCTCACTTTTGCACTTCTATGCAGGATCTTGAGGATAGCAGGAGGCTGAGGGATGGTAAGATAATCCTATGTGTCGAGAATGGAGCAAGCATTGCTGCTGTAGCCGTGGGAACCTACCCTCTGCGATTACCATCAGGATTAGATTTAGTTTTTAGGGACTATTTTTATGTGCCTGCAGCAAGTAGGAATTTGATTTCTGTTTCATGTTTAACACAAGAAGGCTATGTAATTAATTTTCTTAAGAACCATTGTAATATTTTTTATGAAAGAAATAAAATTGCAAGTTGTTTCCTTATAAATGGTCTCTATCAGTTATATATTGATGTTTTTGTTTTCAATATCGAGCAAAATATGAATGCCATAGGATCAAAACAAGCTAGGAATAGTCTAAACGATAGGTATCTTTAGCACCTTAGGCTAGGTCATATAGCTGAAGATAGGGTTAACAAATTGGAGAAATTTGGGCTATTGAGTCCGTTGACTTCCGAGTCATATCCGATTTATGAATCATACCTTCATGGCAAAATGACCGAGCTTCCTTTTGTAGGACATGAGGAAAGGGCCATAGACCTACTTGCCTTAGTACATATTGATGTATGCAGCCCATTTGATGTGCCGGCTAGAGGCAATTACGTCTACTTCATCACTTTTATCGATGATTTATCTCAGTGCGGGTATGTGTATTTGATGCAACATAAATCTGAAGTTTTTGAAAAGTTCAAGAAATTTAGACTCGAAGTAGAAAAATAAATAGGAAAACACATTAAGGTTCTTCGATCAGATCGAAGAGGCGAATACCTTAGTCGAAAATTCCTAAACTATCTTAAGGATAATAGCAGTCTCTCAATAGACTCCACCTGGAATGCTTCAACTCAACGGAATTTCAGAATGGAGAAATCGGACCCTATTAGATATGGTCCGATCCATGATGAGTTTCACAGACCTTCCTGAGTTTCTTTGAGGACATAGTCTGATGACTGCTATATATTTATTGAATAGGATTTCCTCTAAGACCGTTCCTACCACACCGTATGAGATATGGCATGGTAAAAAATCAAGTCTGAGTCATCTCAGAATTTGGGGTTGTCCGGCCCATGTCAAGAGACAATAGGCGGACAAATTAAAATCTAGGTCCTTTAGAGCTCGATTTATTGGATATCCTAAAGAGTCATTAGGATATTATTTCTACATTCCAGAAGACTACAATGTGATTATGAGTCGACACGCCATTTTTCTTAAAAAATAGTTTATTCAAGATAGTGGCATCGGAAGACAGATTAAGCTCAAGGAGAAAGTCTCCCAAGAGCCACGAGCCAAGGAACCTATAGAACCTAATCAGATTGAGCCGTTCCAATCACTACCTCGTCCACCTCGTAGATCAGAAAGAATTTTTCGTCCCCCTAAAAGCTACTTAGGTACTATATCAGAAGACGTAGAGAAAATGTTCCTCACAGAAAATGGGATTCATGGTGATGATCCCAAAACTTATGATGAGGCAATATCAGATATTGACTTCGAGAAATGGTTAGAGATAATAAAGTCAGAGATTGACTCAATGCGTTCGAACCAAGTCTAGACCTTGGTAGATCCACCTAAAGATATAGTACCTATTGGATGTAAATGGATCTTCAAGAGAAAGATAAGTGCCGATGGGAATGTAGAGACATTTAAAGCAAGGCTCGTAGTGAAAGGATATAGTCAACGCGAGGGTGTTGACTATCAGGATACTTTTTTGCCAGTAGCCATGCTCAAATCCATCCGCACATTGCTTGCTATTGCAGCCTATTTCGATTATGAAATATGGCAGATGGACGTAAAAATGGCGTTCTTAAATGGATATCTTGAGGAAGATATCTATATGAAATAGCCGCTAAGATTCACATCCAGTGATAATGATCATAAAGTATGCAAGCTGCAAAGGTCCATATATGGACTTAAGCAAGCATCTCGGAGTTGGAATGCTCGTTTCAATGATATAATCAAATCGTTTGGATTCATCAAGAACGTTTGGATTCATCAAGAACGAGGAGCCCTGTATTTTCAAAAAGATCAGTGGGAGCGCTGTTATCTTTCTCATACGTACGTGGATGACATCCTCCTAATTGGGAATGATATTTCCATGTTGACTACAGTCAAAATGTGGTTGTTTAAGGAGTTCTCTATAAAAGATCTAGGAGAGGCATCCTTTATTCTGAAAATTAAAGTCCATAGGGATAGACCGAATAGGATGCTGGGTCTCTCACAGAAAATGTACATAGAGGTGCTGAAGAGGTTTAGCATGGAAAGCTCCAAGAGAAGTTTAGTACCCTTCAGACATGGCATTCATCTCTCTAAGAAGATGTGCCCTGGGACACCTGAGGAGATTAAACGCATGAGCAAGATCCCTTATGCTTCAGCAATAGGGAGCCTCATGTATGCCATGCTATGTACACGACCTAATACTGCCCATGCTATGAGTGTCACGAATAGGTATCAATCGAATCCAGGCAAAAAGCACTAGACTTCTGTGAAATGTATCCTTAAGTACTTGAGAAGGACTAAGGATATGTTTCTAGTTTTTGGTAATGAAGAACTCCAGGTCCAGAGGTATACAGACTCGGATTTTATGTCCAACATAGATGATCGAAAGTCGACATCTGGAAGTATGTTTATTTGTAATGATGGAGCTGTCAGTTGGAAGAGTTCCAAGCAGACGATGATAGCAGACTCCATCATGGAAGCAGAGTACATCGCTGCGTCGGAGGCTACAAAGGAGATTCTGGTACAAAAAATTTGCCATAAAGCTCGGAGTGATGCCATCAGATACTGTTTCTCTGTACTGCGACAACAATGATGCCATAGCCCTAGCTAAGGAGCCGAGGTCTCACCAGAAATCCAAGCACATCGAGCGGCAATACCACCTCATCCGCGATTACCTCGAGAAGGGATACGTCGAGATCAAGAGAGTCAACACTGCAGATAATGGGGCTGATCCATTGAGAAAGCCATTGAGCCAGTAGAAGATCAAAGCCCATCTTGAGAATATGGAACTTAGATTTGTAGCTAATTGGCTTTAGGTCAAGTAGGAGTTTGTTAGATGTGTGCCCTAGAAGCCAGATTGGCTAAACACTTGTAATGCACTTCTAAGAATAATTTTATAATTTTAACTATAAATTAATAAAAGAATTATTTTCTATCACAGTATATATTTAAAGTATCTGTGATACATCCTTTGAGTTAATGGTAATGACAATTCATATTTTCAAGAGTTGAAAATTTGAAATATGAATTTTCATAATTAACTCATAAACAGCTCCCGACCATAGGATCATCACGAGGATGGTGATCGATCCGAAAGATTGGTGTATGATCGCTTTCTTAAGATAGATGTGTCTTGAATCTACAGTATGGAGACATCGGAGCAAGAGTACATATATTTATTAGAGAACGAGGGCACTGAGCGTGACCGCCTCGAGCAATCATAAGAAAATCTACCTTCTCATCGATGACTGACTCGATGCTGCAGTAATATGTTTGGTTCTTTGATCTGAGGTGCATTGATAGTTCACCGTGAGGGCGTTATAATTTGATTACACCATAACTCGATCTCCTAGCCATTCAGAATCCTAAGATGTATGTTGGCTATAGCATGTTCATTGTAGGAATTGAATTACAATAATAGAGGATCTATCTACCTCGGTAGATGACGAGCAGCCCGATAATAATCATGAGATTGAGTCCTTAAGCCCATGGCCATGGTAGAGTGAAGATGATAGAAAGAGTTTCTATTAGGATTTCACATTGGACTCAAATCGAATGATTAATTCATATAACGGATGTTAGGTTTGACGAGTTCACCTTAACCCTAATCCAGTCGGAGCTCAAGATAGAAGAACCCAATCACACAGATAACTGCACCGAGAGGTTCATTTTCAGTTCTGATGGGTTGCCACCGTATACTACTATCATTGATAGATTTTGGGAGCAATTAGAATGATTTTGATGATCAATCATTCTAATTGTATGAATCAGAAAAATTCTGATCCATCGAAAGGTGTTTCGATGAAGTCGATGATCGAGATCGCGACATGTCTCATTACCATATAGAATTGAACCTAACTGAATCACACAAACAAGAGTTTGGATCTAGATGTCATCAATTGAACTAACCTAGTTTAATTGATTTGGATTAGATCCAATCAGGTTCAAGGTAATCGTGCTAGCATACGATTGAGCCTGCCTTTCTCCTTCTGTAATCTTTCTAATTCGTCGCAATCAAGTCAAATTTGATTTGACTCATTCCTATATTTTGAATGGATTTATTTTCATCTAACTGGAACAAATTAATTGTAGAAATTAAATCCATTCATAGTCAAATTGGACTAGGGTCAAAAGTTGACCTAATTGAGAGAGTTGAGGGTCACTTGATCAGAGGCTTCTAGAAAATTCTCTGAAAATTGATTTGCTTTGATTTTTTGATATGTGGTAGGGCTCGAGACATGCTATGGATGTGCCAAATTTCGTGATTTATGGTGAAGTTTTGACTGAATTATGACAGGATTTGATTTGGATCAAACTCTTGAAGGGAGGAGTCCCATGCGCCATGGACTCCTCATCCTTTCTTCACGCCACTTTGGGAATTGTTTTGGGCGACCAAACTTGTTGAAGACCAGGTTTGGGACGTGGGCTATTAGGTAGGAGTCCTAAGTAATCAAGCAAACAAGTTGCTTGATCACTTAGGAGTCTTAGATGGCGCATAATATAAAAACCCTTCTCACGCCATATTGATGCAACATAAGCAATATTTTCCCATGCCCAAAAGGCTGTCTCCCCTTCCATCTTCCACACCCTCTCTGATCCTCTCTCTCCCTTCTTCTAAGTGCCAAAGGTTGGAAATAAATCTAAAAAGAAGATCCAATTAATATTGAGAAGATTTCATCATCTACACGATGGTGTTCGTGAGATGGACAGACTGCCTTCGGAAGTTATTTTGAAGATTCTTTAGATCATATCCAGATCTGATCTTTGGAGGAAAGATTCATGAGGAGAAAACGTCCAGATCCTGTCCGAGTGGATATCGGTAAAGGCCAGGCACGTGCGTGGTTCCTTCCAAAATCTCAGGACAGATCAGGATCATCGCAGGATAATTTGATTACCCAAAACAAAATATGAAATTAAATTAGATTTAATTTTATTTTAATCTTAATATCATATCTTAAAGGATCATATACGAGATGTCTCATATCTGATTATGATCTTAGAAAAAAAAAATGAAATATTCCTTCAGATCTAATCAGATCTGAACGATCCTATGCCGAAAAACAGGATTTATCCTTCATGCTATAGAACCTTATATACATAAATCTATATTTTGGCTCATATTCATTCATGACTTAATCATGTACGAGATGTTCTGGATATGGTGGATTGCATATGAAGGTTGTGAGTAGGTTAACATGGAATCAATCACTCCTAGTAATAGGAGATCGCATCCTACTTGCTTCAATCGAATGATGATTCAGGAAGACTTTGATCAAAACACAATGAAAATTAGAAATGATTTTTAATATTTCATTAATCGAATCATTATCATATAATTGAGGAAAATATGAATATGATATTGGATTTGACATGTTTCCATATCCAAAGTTATATTCGGGATGCAGGGTGATCGTAGGATCGAGTTGCACAGTAACTTTCCACTTAAGAATATTTTTGATATTTTCATCAAAATTTCATATCTTCTGGGTAGACATGATACGTTGCTAGAGGTCAATCTTATCTTGTGGATTCGATTAAATTAAAAAGTTTAATTTGATCATCAATTAGAAAGAGTTCTAACGGATCATATCGGATCAGCTCAATTTGACCTAAATCGGTTTGGTTGAGTTCTAACCAAATTAGATCAAATTGCATCCGGACCACTGCTGGTTAGATGTGAAACCCAATGGATCACATACAAAGAAAATTGATCAACGGTCTAATTGGATTAGATCATGTTAGCAAGTTGAACATACTAGCACATGTTGCAAACCCTAGCACCTAGATTCGAATCGGATTCGAATCGGATTCCGATTTGGGCTAATTAGATCCAAGTTAGGCCAAATCAATTTTGGTCCTTAATTGGGTTGACCCTTAGATTTTTAACCAAGGTTTGGAGCATCATATATCAGAATCCCACATGCCAGAAAGTCTCTCTTGGCACGTGGAAAGAAGTTCATGTGCAAAGGACTCCTTAGCGCATCGATGGTTGGCGCCAACTTCTTATGACTTATCCACTTTTTATTTCATGTAACTTTTGTTGCGTGGGTTTCAGATCTGAGAAGGGGCACCTAAGAATCCTTCTACAGATGGAACACTTCAGTGTTCATTTAAAATTTGGATAGAGTCAAACCTCCTAGCCATCCCCTTTGAATGGCGCCTCTTGGAGAGTCCAAGGCGCTTAGGACTTTGACCCATTCCACGCCCACCTTATCTCCATGCCCCCTATCATAGATAGCACACAAAATAAAGACCATTGGATGGCCTTTTCATCAGATCTAATCCCTTGGATTTTGGCACCACCTAAATGATGTTACGTGACTTTTCGGAAAAAACTACATAGAATTATTGCGAAGTGTCCTTCTACACAAAAAGTCTCTTGGAATAAATTCTACGTAAGTTACATGTATCCTGAGAATTTTAAAAGACGTAAGACATCAGATGGATATGAGATAAGAAAGAGAATGGGCGTGAGAAATTAGTTGTGGCGCCCGTACGTACATTATAAATAGAGGCGCACACCGGGAGTCCGAGGAAATCAAATTCAATCCTTCCTTTCTAACATCCTCTCCATAATTATCCAATTTCTCTCTTCCTTCCCTTGTTAAGACAAAGTCCTAATTAGGATAAGAGATCTGCTTTAGGACAAGGGCTTAGGAAGAGAGTAAAAGAAGACAAGGAGAATAGAAAGTTAGGAAAGGATATAGGCTAGGAGGGAGATAGCAAGGCTAAGAGGAGGTTCTGCCCAAACAAAATTAAAATTCTTGCAATTAGAATTTTAATTGAAGGAATAAGTTTTAAAAAATGTTAGAGGCTTGATCAAGTCCCTGTGTGGATCAATGTTGGAGGGTGAACACGTGGACACCAGGTGGAACCCTAGCCGGACCTCTGCCGGAATTCAGACTCGAGTTAGGGTTTAGCGATTAAAGGTATGTTCCTATACCCTAATTTATTTTATAATTGCTTGTTATATGATTTAATTTTAATAAGGTGGTCCTTGGGTTGGGGTTTGATTTTATGATTTCATATAAAATGCTTTGAAATCCATGCTTCCGTCCTAGTCACCAAACCTTACACACACCTGACTACAATAGGCCAGGTCTTCAATTTCAACTATAGTGGACTGTGCAGCTACAATGGGCCGCACCTAACTACAGTGGGCCAGGTCTTCAATTTTGGCTACAATAGATCGTGTGGCTACAGTAGGCCGCACCTGGCTACAATGGGCTAGGTCTTCAATTTCGGTCCCTTTGAGAGTTGGGGCTTTGTTGAGAGAGCTCGACTTCCCCGACTTTCCTCAGGCCTAATTCCTCATTGGATCGGTTAACAATTTTGCCCTTCATGAAATATGGCAAGACAAAACATTAGCTGCATTCTCATTATAAACCGAAGTTATATTTACACTATGCCCGGTTATCATTGATAGTGCGATGATAGCAATGTTAACTTTCCTTTGATGGTTGTAGAAGGGAGCGATGCCCCCTAGCTTCGTCTCCTTTTCATCCTTAGCTCAGCCTCCTGCCCTTGACACCGTCGATTGGGGTGTGGACGGTGTTGATGATGCCGGCCATTGGTCGGTTATCATGATTCTCCTCATCAAGTGCATGATTTTGTCGTTCTCGAACATATCCATCGAGGCTACCTCTCCGAATCAAGGCCTCGATCTCTGTGCTGGCAACACTTCTTAGTGTCGTAGCGATAGTCATGGTGGAAACGGCAATATTTTCTCTTGTTCCTCTGGCCCAGGAAGAACTTCATTGGTTCGGATCATTGTAGATATTCTTGACCTTCAATACCGATCAAAATCTGGGATAGAGAGGCATACAAAGGAGTGTAGTTTTGAACCATCAGATGGGCTCCTCGATAGCTTTTTTGCGGCCGGAGAGGCTCCCTTTCCATCCATGCCGCTCGGAGATCCTCGCAGTTCCTCTTCTGGTTGAGGATCTTTTTTCCTGCCACCTGCTTGCACAGTTCTTGGGCTTCTTCGGCCTGAACGTACTTCCAAGCTCAGGCCAGCAGGACAGTGTAATCCCTCAGAAACTTCTTATTGAAGGAGAAAATGAGATGCTCATTCCGCATACCTCACTTGAGCACCAACATCATCATTAATTCGTCAAGGCTACACACCTTGAGCATGGTGTCATTGAAGCACGCATCCTCTCCCTGTTGGAGTGAGAAGAGACTATCAGAGTTTCTTAGAAGCACTCGATTGCTACCAAAGTCAGTAATGAACCTGCCACGCTACTCGAATGAGTGGATGGAGCCCAGTTGCAGTCCAACATACCTTGCCCGCACTGTCTTCTGAGGGTGGTCGGGAAGGCAAGGCAAAAGAGGGTGTTTGAGGCACCTACAGCATCATTAGGATTCGATAACTCTACAAGTGATTGAGAGGATCTGTAGAGCCATCATGTGGCTCCAACTAAGGTAATTTGAACCGATGGGGGATCAGCTCCTTCATGATAGCCCCGAAGAATGGTGGCTGGTGGTTAAAATCGAGGCTATCATTACCCTGATGAAGCCCGCTTGAAACTTCGCCAAGGTGGCACTCGATCTCTTGAACCTTCTTCTCAAGCTCTACCTCTCGCAGGGATCTCCCAGGTCTTCAGATATGGATCGGGGTTGAATCTCCATTGGAAGGAGAGCTTCTCGACCACATCTCTTCTCTCAAACTTGGATGGAAGGGAGAGCAGATTGCAAAGGAAGAAAGATGATGAGAGTACCATCGAGGGACAACCCCCGAGCTTAGGAAGCAAGATCACCATGTGCGATAGGAGGAAGCCGGCAGGGAATATGGTTCCTCATGCTGTCGTTGCTGCTCCGCCATTGTTGGAGTCACTACATGGCACCGGTCAGTGCCTGGATTTGGTGGACCAAGGCATCGAGTAGCTGCAGATCTACCGTGGCTAGGAGCTGCACCATAATGGACCCACAAGCAGTGCTACTCAGGCTGTGATGGGTAGATTGCTGATGAGAGACAATGGAGTTTTGTGCTTGTCCACACCATGCTCTCTCTCTCAAAAGAGGCATGGCCCTTCCTTTAACACCAATCTGTTGCGGCAAAACACTAGAAAGGTACTGATGTAGCTAAAGCTGGGCGCTGCTCGCAATCCACAACGTCGGATGGTATCTACAAAGAAAGTACGCACACGTCCGAGGTATTTTGGCAAGGGACCCTCCAATGCTTAAATTAGTCGGAGCTTTGGGAACAGTGAAGAGAAAAGAGAGATGAAGAGAGAGCCCAAGAGCGGAGCTAGTCCTCCCCCTTAGGGTTTTCTCTTTCCTTGAGTTGCTTGTCCTTACCTGAGGATCCTCTTCGTACCTCTCTTATATGGAGGTTCCGCCCATAAGCTATCAACCAAAATTTGTAGGTTTATTAGGCTTGGTTTTGCAGACTGTTAGGCTACATTCTAGCCTTCTATTGAGGGAGAGAGCTCTCCCATCTCCTCCATGCAGAGGTTGTTAGTTGTGGATGTCAGGCACAGATTGCGCCAATGCGGTCGATCGAGTCGGCGGCCTAGGCTCACATCCGATGCAGCCCCACCATATCACCTCGGGTGCGCTCCAATAGTAGATGGATCCTGGTCGGTGGGTTCCACCCATAACATACTTCAACCATGAATGCCAATGGAAGGCATTATTAGTAACCTTAAAAGGTATTATGCAAGGTTTGCTAGCCGCTATAAGCCCCCAAATCGATATTGAGGCTCATACCAGCCAACAATCGGCACAGGATGATATGGATCTATATCGTGCCATTACAAGATATCCTAAAATAGGGAGAGAGAGAGAGAGAGAGAGAGAGAGAGAGGACTTGCTGGGTCGGGGGAGTTCTTCCCATGAAGGGATGAGTCGAGGAAACAGCTGATGATTAGGAACAAGATGCACCACGCCCTTCCAGGCCTCAGCACCGCCCATGTCTAGTCTTTAATGTGTACCTTGTTGATGAGGCTATCTACAACCGCTATCCTCGAGCAGTGCCACTTCCTAATTGTAGTGATGCCAGTAACAGTAATCAAGCAATGAAGATGGAGGGGGGAGGGAGAGAGAGAGAGGTAGGATAGCCTAAGGCTACGATTTAGAGGGGGGTGGATGGGGTGGGGTGCTCGAGAATCAAGATGCTTTAAAGGGCCAAACGAGGCTCGAGAGAGGCTAAACACGGAAGGCGGTGTTGGGAAAATTTAAAGGGCCGGACTGACCCAACTGCCCAAGCCGTTCCAATTCTTGACTAGTTCAACTCGGTATGGCCCGAATCATTCGGTTTGAGTTGGTTTGGCTTTCCTTAACTACTATGCTTAAGGAAGAGAGCAATACAGTCCCTTCTAGCTATAAAGGTAAGTTTGCAAGGAGAATGCATGTTCAAGACGGAAGTCCCAAGATACCATTTTTTGACAGTTTCTTTATGCACTTCTAAAATGTGTTCTAAATCTACTATTTTTTGAAATCTTAGACCCAACTCTTTTGCAATTTCAATAGGCTTTGGAAGCACTACACTGTAAATAAAATTTAGATGGAAGTTAAAAATATTGAAATGACATATACTCTTATATTAGATTATTGACCCCCCAGATTTTAGGCTACCAAATTGCTTCCCTTATTTCTTTCCATATGAAGTTCAAGATATGATAGAGAAATAAAAATTTGAAAAATCAAAAATAGTGAGACACATTTACTGCACCATAATATATCATGCAATCAATAAATTAATGAGGGTTGTAGACTTACTTGAGCAAATGCATACGACAACGGTGAGTACATGCCTGCTGCTCTTTCACGGTAGAATACTGTCCTCTCAACAGCCACAACAGGCTGCACTGTGGTAGCGATGGAGGATCCCAGGAAGAAAACAGCAGCATATATGGCTCCAAGTAGATTGAGCAGGTCTTGTTGCTTGCTTCTGTTTATGTGAAAAGAAAAATGCATTTAGAATAAGAGAATATGCATAATTCTGACCCTGCACAGAAGATTACACATTACAGATACAAATAACAATGAAGAAGTTAAAAATAATTAGTGTTCACATGGTTGACTTCAGAATTGTGTTGTAACCAGCTGAATAAAACTGAAAGATGAACAACGAGGTGGTTTCTGCACATGCAATCAATGCTAAACTCAGTGATGGTAATAAGCATTTGTTTGAAGATCTGAGAGAAGAGGGAGATAAAATTTTGAAAGGATATTGCAGAAAAAGATTAGTCGAAGCAAGGCCATTATGAGAGTACTGTATGCAAGCAGATATGAACCTTTGAAAGAAAATTTTTGCAAATACTAAAACTGAAGGGCTCAGTCACATTTTGAATTTATAGGCCAACAAGACAGTCTAGAATGGTCTTAATTTTTTTCAACAAGAAAGATAACAGATTCTTATTTAGTTTCAGAAAATGAGAACCAGTCGCTCACAAATGCTAACTGGCAGCTCAATAAATAGGGTAATAATTTTCATTTCATTATGCTTATCATTGCAATGCAGAATACGATGGGTCTAATTTGCTTGAAATAGTCATGTTTCCACAATATATAGCATTTCCTCTTAATATTGTTTATAAAGAAAACTGTTAAGAAGCTGCATCAACATTGACAAAAGAGAAAGAGCTTCACAACTTACGTTTTTCCACCCTTGTTCCAAAACATTGTGCCAAACAGAAGGCCAATTCCAAGTGTCATGAAGAACCGGATGGCATTATACGGTGGGTTTCTCCAGTAAGACCAGTGCTGCTTCCAGAAACAAGCCATGCACTGAATAATAAAGCTCTGGGAGTACTTGGTAGGAAAGGAAATATCCTTGGAACCTGGTGCAGGAATGCTCAGTTCCTTGATAAGTTCCTGATTTCTCCTGAATAATATCAAGAAAAGGAACGTGAATGACTGACTTTAGTATAAGTTTGCTTACAACAAATAATAAATCATCCACTTACTGATAAAGAGAGGAGCGGGAATAAATTTCAGCAAAGTCCACATTCATGCGAGCCTCAACTGACGGAGCACTTACTTCCAGCATCCATGTTGCAGGATTATAACCTTCAGTAATTTTGGCAACACCTGGGATTGCCTATAGGAGAATTTTCTCAGTAAATTGAAGCAAATTGGATATGGAATCTATGGAATTACAATCAATCAGACTGTGTATGCTACTGTCATTTCTACGACATTTTATGGTAAAATTTACCATGATGTGAATTTTAATCTTGAAATTTAAAGGAGACGAGAGCATTACTAGATTCGGGGCATATATTTAAGTCCTCATTGAGTATCATTCCATATATCAAGAGCAACTCGAAGATCAAAAACTGAATCCATGCATACTCCCTAACTGGAAATGAGAAACCCAACCAGCCACCTAAATAAACTGGAGACCTAGAATAACCAATCAATTTACCACTTGACTTCAGCTCAGAGTTGCACACATAGTGTGATGCAACTGGACTTACTAGAATGCTTTAAAAAAGATAATAGAAAGCAAAGTAAGAAGAGTGGAAGAAGGAAATATATTAATTTGAACATAGCAGAAGAAAAGAAGCAGCAGAACTCCAAAGTAAAAGAGAAAACACACTTCCTGTGAAGTGAATTTGTAACAGAGAGATTCAACCTAGAAAACTGTCTCCTAATCAAACTCCAGTATTGTATGAAAGGCTATTTTTCAAGAATATGATCCTAGACTTTTCCCTTGGGCCATAAGAAGCCTATTTTAGCATTTTCAAAGTTCCCAAGAATTTGGTCTATAAATAAATCATAACGTGATTAAAGTAGAACCTGCTCCAAAATAAAACTCCATGGTGTTGCGACAATAAAAACTAGTATTTGCTGTACCACCCCATACTGCCCCATATGGGGGCATATCATACCGTACCGATACCATATCGATATGCCATACCATACTGCACTGATCCTATCATACCGGTCTATACCATGTAACAATACTAAATAATGATGGTACCGGTATGGGGTTTGATACTGAGATGGCAAACCTTGATAAAAATAATGAATCATGGCATGCATTTATAAGAAATTTAGGTACTTAATGGTTTTCCTCATTACAAAAATTCAAGAATGAAGCAACCAGAGGCCATTGGAGCAGAAAATACCAGAAAATTATAATTGCCTAAAACTACAAAATATGACTTGTATATTTCTGCAATCCCTCATCAAATGAGACATCATTAGAAAACTAAGTTTAATTCATCATTAGAAATCTAAGTTTAATTATTGCGTCCTATGGAAAATAATACTCACTTCAAAATATTCTATAAGCTTGTGAGAATGGCGACCGAGTTCTCCAGCATATATGACTTGTCCTCCCCTCTTCATCAACAGTAACTGGAAAAAAGAACAATATCATCAGGCTTCCCCAGAATGTTTTTCAGTTCTGCAACAGTAAGAAAGACCAGATGTCGCATGAAGTTATAAGTAAAGACCAGGAACCTCATCAAAAGACTCAAAAATATCTATGCTTGGTTGGTGGATTGTGCACACAACAGTTCGTCCTGTATCCACTGTATTCCTGACCGTCCGCATAACAATTGCTGCAGCTCTAGCATCAAGGCCAGATGTTGGCTCATCCATGAAGATAATGGATGGATTAGAGACCAATTCTACAGCAATAGTAAGCCTCTTTCGCTGCTCAGTAGATAAACCGTCAACCCCTGGAAGGCCCACCAATGCATCTCTCAATGGATCAAGCTCAACTAACTCCATAACCTCCTCAACAAACATCTACATAATGAGAAAACAAAAACTTTGGAGTTAATCTTGTCTGAGTAAGGAGGAAAGAAAAGGATATAGTAAGATAGCTAGAAGTTTAATTACATATTTATGATTTAATGGGTAATATCATCATGAAGAAATTCTTTTTCTAGACCACTTTGAGCAAGAATATCTGTGGTAGTGTTCAGATAGTGATACATGATCGAAATAAATATATCGATTATAAACCTACTCTGTATGAATAGAAAGTTCACATAATCCATAAGCATTAATCCCCCGATTTATGGTATAGCCAGGATAGTCCTTTCCCTAGGTTGCTGCATGAAGCAAGAAAATTACAGCTTCATCTAAGTTCTCCCTACCAAGGGCAAGACATTGAGTATCATATGGGAAATATGAGAAGCGAAATTCTGCGAATATTTTGTGCCATATCTCCTAAGTCAATAGAACCTCTTGTACCACCTTCAGAGCTAGTCAAATATAAATTAAACATGATATTGATCTTGGAAGCATAGATACTTCAAATCACATGTCGTGTCCATATTTTATTCATGTTGGACATCGATACTCATCAGATGCTTCTTGGATGCATGTCCAATACTTTGCGCTGAGTATCCTAGTTTTCGAAATCAAAAAAACACAGATACTTCTTGAATACACTTAGACACTTCCTGCTACATCCAAAAATGAGGGGAATGTGACATGTGGAGTCTATCATATTAATTTTAAAATATAAAGTATGGATTATAGTCTAGAGAATAATGACTAAATGAGAAGCTTGAAAAAGTTTGCTACTGCAAAAAGTATGGACTATGTTATTTTGAATGCCTACTACACTTTATGAATACTTTTCTAAATACATACGTATGTATTTTGCATATGCATGTATGTATTTTATACATACATATGTACATATATACATGTGTAAATATAACACACATACATATACATACAGACAGTACACAAACACACGCATATATGCCTTGATGTGTTCTAGCTTATTGTATCCTACTTTTTTCAAGATATATTCATAACCCTTATTTATTTTGTGCTTCATAGACGTTGATGCTATAAAACAAGTTTTGAACTAATTGTTGCTAAAAAATACATGTGATGGATAGCGAACATGCACTCTCAAAAAATTTAGACAATGATCAAAGAAGTATAAAAATGAAAACCGTATATCCCATGAAAGAACACAGAATGATGGTAGGAACTATAACATCGAGAGCACAGAATGTAGATACAAATTATGCACAAATTGGAAATTTCCATTCACGAAATAAGATTGATGTGATATATAGATAAGGCATAAAATGGACTATCCACCAACTTTGAGAAGAAAGATAAGTGCAGAAGCCAAGGAGCAAACAAACATGCCTTCCTTGCGTTTTGTTTGATATCTGGGGAAAGACGCAGCCAAGCTGAGTAAACAAGTGATTCGTAAACAGTGACACATGGTGAATGAATATCATTCTGTTCACAGTACCCACTAACCCGAGCAAACGTCTCTTGCTTTTTAGGGTAACCAGAAATGCTGATACTTCCTTCAATATAACCACCAGTTTTCCTTCCTGCCAAGACATCCATCAATGTAGTCTTTCCAGCTCCACTGACACCAACTAATGCTGTCAGAACACCAGGTCTGAAAGCACCACTCACATCACATAGTAATTGCAAACGATTTTCTTCAACTCCTTGACTCTTCATCTCCTGATAAAGTAAAGAAATATAAGCATGAAATTTCTTTTTTTGCATTGCACTTTGACAACCACAGTAGTCAGAATTGAGCACAAAAGTAACAGAAGTAGGGTTTTTTCTGGTTAAGTGAAATTACTGTTCTCAAATCCCTTCACACAAGAAAAGATATAACCTATTGGAAATCAATCGACAAATCAGTGGCCTTGATGTCTAATATAAAGCAGTAAGCAAGGCATAACTTCTTAAGCAAAATTTACAGATTTCACAATGCTTGTTTCTTCATGTTCTTGTTCATGTAGTCATGCAAGGTTTTAAACACCATGGGATAGGGTCATCCCAGTTTATCCATGGAATGATATGGTCTGCATCCTGACACTCAGGATGGTGGATGTCCTATCCCATCCTAGTCCATTTCTCAATTTGTCCTGTCCCGACAACAGGGACAATTGGAAACTGTATTTAACGCTGTAGTCATGAACAATCCTTTCTCAATAACTTCTCTCTCTTTTGTGACAGATCAAAGGGTCCTCTTACAAATTAAGCAGGCACAAACTGGGTAAAATGCATGCGCAGAAAAGAAAACAGTTTGAAAAAGACCTAGGAATAATCACAAATCAACAGATTTATAAGACATGAAAATGGAAATGTAGGCAGCAGCGCAGAGAAAAAAAATTATTGGAATTTGATATCTATATCCATCGCCCCAGGGGAAGGGGGGTGGGTGTTTGAGGAGACGAACAAAACAAAACAAACGAACTAAGCAAACAAACAGAGCCCTTGAGGGATATTTCATAGTGTGTTAGGATTACTGACTTACAGCAGGCATGTCCACATAGTAATTCACATGGTTGAAAGCAAGAGAAAGAGGCTGGAAAGGCAAAACCATTCCTCTCCTAGCTGGACGATCTGCATTATTTGCAATCTCAGAACTGTTCCTCTTTACAGTCATAGCTACATTAGTAGCATCTGCGGTAACAACAAAAGAATATATAAAACTAATAGATGATAAAGCATCCAGTAAAAAGATGACATAAGTATTCATGTAAAACTCTTAAGTAACCACAGAGAACTACAACCAAAGTAAAAGGGACCATTACATGAATGGACCCAATAAGGGACTGACTTATCTCCATGCTAGGTTTCATCGGCCATGTGAAACTGCAGGGTTTGGAGAGGGTCAGACGTATGCAGCCTTACCCATGTGTGGATAGATTATTTCTGTGTTCCGAACATGTGACACTTAGGTTATAGTGGAGAAAACATACCAGTGTGCCAAAGCCCACCCTCTAAAAAGAGTATCCCAGAGCATGAAGCTCCTACCACGAGGTCGGGAGTGTCAGACATATGCAACCTTACCCCAATGTGCAAAGAGGCTATTTTCGTATTTCAAACCCATAACACCCAAGTCAGAATAGAACAACTTTACCATTACACCAAGGCCCACACTCTAGCCATATGGATGGAATATTTTTATTTTTGTACTCATATTACTCAAATGACTTAAATTATTATTGCTTAAGTATTCAAATAGTTGTTTCATTCCAACTTCATTTGGCATTTGATCATCAAGGGTTAACTTTAAACTGCATATCCACAGTAGGATAAAGAATGAAGGTACTATCTAAATCGAAGTGTGATCAGCGAACCTGCAATAACAGGCATAGTAGATGCTCTTCCACTCTCTGTAAATTCAGACATCTCTTGTGCGATTGATGTTGAGCTCTTTTTATTTTTACGATCTGAATGCTCATCAATTATGACAGTTTGAGAATTTCCAATAGCTACAATAGATAAATATTGTAGATGTGAGAATCTTAACCAAGTCCCAGAAAATTTGGAATAATAAATAAAAAGCGATGACTTACGATTCAAGTAAGCTAGTGCTAGAACAAACAATGCATTGAACAGAAGAGAAAACCCAAAAAGGGCACCAACAGCAAGCCAATACCAATAATCATTCAGAAACAAGCCTCTTGATTTAAGAAATGCCTTTCCTATTGTTGGTGCATCAATACTGGAATCGTTGTTCGGCTGTAACAGAGAAAAGCAAAAGCATGTAAAATTGGAATATGGCCTAGCATTGAGAATCAAATCCTAGTTTACGTACTCTAGGTACATCAGCATCCTACAAGTAGAAAAATGACACAGGCATAATTATAGCATTCAGACATAAAGGAGTACATAATAGGAAAAGGAAGAAATTACCTTGCTCCATCTGTGAGCAAGGAATTCATTGATAGCTAAAGCATTCTGCCCATACATCATAGGGGAAATCCAGTAGGCCCATATCCACCATGATTGGATATTATCTGCTCATGGACATAAAAAGAATGAAGCAGAATATAATCCACCATCAAGCTTACTAGTAAAATACCAAATCAGTGGCATAACATCAAATGTTAATCTCTGCTGTGCAACTAATAAGTGATGAGAAATGAAAATGCTTCTTACAAATATACTGAAAAATATTACATTTTTAAAAGGGAAACAAAACAAAGACTTATTTGTCACAAATGATATGTACCTTTTGAGATGACAAATCCTCCAAGCACAAAAACTACAAGCATAGCAAAAGCCCCAGATGTATTGGATATAATCATTGTTCTTGCAGTAGCACCAATGAAGCGAAACAGAGAGAGTGCCGTTTGATGAACAAAGAAGAATGCCAAGAACTGTCGAAAGAACCTGAGAAGGTGGAAAACTTTCAATTTATTGTCTACCATAATCTACATACTATATCATCACAAAAAGATGAAGAATAAATCTTCCTGCACAAAGTGAAAGATGACAACTTGTAACAGAACTCAGGAAGAAACTTTGAAGTGCTTACCGGCTGGCAGCAGGTGCAAAACCAATCACATAATATGTAAGAGTAACCCATATTCCTGCTTCTAATAGTGAGATAGGAATCTTGAGGAGCCCAAATGATAATCCAAAAGCCCAGGGAGGGAAAAACAAGAAATCTCTTTGTTTATAGAACACTGGGAGCTTCATAACAGTTATTGCCATCTCTGCAAATCCATTGAACATCACATTAATCAAACTGAAAAATAGCGCACCATAGTACTTGTTACCATCAGAAAGTTTTTCATGGTGCATTTCTGTTCTCAGAAACACAGTCATGGCTATCAGTGACAGGACAGTTATCTGTGTGGTCTTAAATACGTAGAGAAATGAGTTGCGTTTCATTAGTAACCACTCTCTTGCTAAACATGCTTTGAGGAGCTCCCAGTTAGAGATGCCATATCTTTCTGTTGCCAATGCAGCAGGATGTGTTTTAGATTTATCATAAGGAATTTTGAGATCTTCTGAAAGGTTCTGCCCAATATGAAACAACTTGAACAACTGTGCAAACTCAGCAACTGAGATATACCGGTAAGTTTGGCTCCTGTTAAACCAGTACTGTTCTTGATCCTTTTTCGAAGTTACCTCTTGAAGAAAGTCTGCTACTCCTTTTCTTTCAGGACATTTGAAACCGACAGATTCAAAGAACTCAAGAATGTTGTCGCGAGGACCTTGGTAGGCTATTTGTCCCTCGGATAAAAGAACAACGTCATCAAAAAGTTCAAATGTCTCAGGTGCAGGTTGAAGAAGGGAAATGATCACTGTTCCATCCATGACATGAACCATCTGCCTAAGGAACTTAACAATCTGAAAAGTGGTAGAACTATCAAGTCCAGTAGATATTTCATCCATGAATAGTGCCCTTGCAGGTCCAGCCAACATTTCTCCTACAAGTAAACAACGAAGAGATTCAGAATGAGCTTATAGAGATAGGTCAAAGACAAGTGTACACCAAGAATCCCCGTGCAAAACTGAAAAGAAAATAAAGTCATTAACTTCACTGAGACATTATGTCAAGGAAAGGTTTTCTTGTGAAAGATCATTCAATAAAGTTAATGACAAAGTTTGGAAACCTGATGCCCTTAAAATGGAAGAAACGTGATAATCAATGTAACAAGCATCCTGGAATTGAGACTTATGCACTGTGTACTAAACAGAAAAGGAACAATCATGGATAAAGTTCCGATGTTTATCAACAGGTTAATACCATCTTCTTGAACTATTTCTTTCATCAGATATTTGATTCTTTTGGTCCTTTGCCTATTTGAAATGTTAAAAGAACAATGGTTGTCTCAGACAGATAGGAGTCAACTAATGTGTGGAAGTAACAGATTATTTTTTCAAAAGAGGGCACAATAGATTGTATTAAAACAAATATTTATATAATGTTGCTTATGCTGCACATCATCTTTCTCCATAAATCTGTAGCTATAGCGCCTCTTCTATATATTTCAAAAGTGAGTCAAAGATTGTCAAGCTATCCTCATAATTGTAGTATAACCTGTTAACAATGGTCTCTCATCCAACATTTGATGTAAGCAAACCTGCATGAAATTAAATAAGAATAGCAGAAACTTGAACTAAAACCAGAAAATAAGCCCAAAGAAGAGATAATTGATGGCCTCATGCCAACTCCTTAAGGATCCTTGATCTCTAACCCCCAAGTTCTCCGCCGAATTCTCGAGACTTCCAGCCTCACACTGGCCACCTCTCATGTTATTACAGTCTCACACCACAGCAAGCAAGGAATCACCCCAAGCAGCAAATTGATGAAAAAACTAAACTACATCGACAGTTACTTGATGTCAAAAGAGTATAACTTGCTGTTTGTTTACAGGAGAGATCTCCTAAAGCCAATAACCTTTCCTAGTTGCCATGGGATATAAATGTTGTAAAAGGTCAAAGAGATAAATAATAAATAACCAACTAAAAACAGATTCCTAATTCCTACTGAACTTATAGCTCATCTAACATGAATTTGTAAAAGAAAGACAAATAAAGAATTTGCACAAATAAAAGAAGAATCATCCTATAAATTATGCGCTGTAGAATAGCATTTCATAGTTTTCTATAAGTTCACCGACACTGACACATCTTCAATAAAATCATTCAAAACTTCCTCATCTAACCTCCATTTTGCATGATTCAACATTTATTGGGAAGCTAACTTGATGCTAGACATCATGGAAGTAGCTTTAGATGAAAATTTGAATTATGTCGATTCTAGTGAAGCTTGCATTTGGACTGATATGCATCAGATTGCCTTTTGTAATGCAGCTGGATAATGGCATTTTCGTAATTTTCTTGAAGTTCACCAGCTCTGACACATCATTGATAAAATCATCCATAACTTCCTCATCTAACCTCCATTTTAAGTGATTCAACATGCGTTGGATAGCTAACTCAATGCTGGACATCATGGAAGTGACTTTATATAACAATTTGAATTATGTTGATGCTGGTGAAGCTTCCATTTGGACTCACATACATTAGATTCCCTTTTCCAATGCAGCTGGATATGTACTTCAAAATATTGACTCTTCATCTTTGACGATCTTCCATCACATAAGTTGCTCTAATAAGACTTCTTTCTGGGCATCTGGATCCTTGGTTTATACAGCTAATAAATATGGTGATCCTTGGTTGCATCAAATCCCCAGCTTGAAAATTTTGGCTCCTGATGAATTGACATGGGTTAAGATATAGTGTTCTTTCTCAAATTGACTTACTTTAAAGACTAAAGGCCATATGATGGTAGGAGCTGGAGGCTTCTTATCAACTAGGCTTCTTTGGATTGGCTTAACTTTCTTCTTTATGGGAACAAGAAGCTCCTTGACTGCTATACTTGTAAATAATACTTCAGACCCAGCATAGGCAATCTTATTATCTTCATAACATTCACAAATATGCTCTTGAGTGGAAATCTGATGAATCTTCAATGAGTCCATGATGCATCAATCAAGGCTGTTGGATCTTTCAAGATAATTTCATAATCTTAATGATTTCCTTCTATGTATGTCTCTTGCTTTGCTTTGAGGAGCCTCCTGAAAGTCTGAATATTGCAGCTTCCGGGATGGTATTTCTTTATTATTTCACTTCTCATCATTTTCCATTTTCTGATGATTATATTACCATGCCAATTGTGGTCTTCAAGTGTTTTCCACAAAATCTTGGCCTTACCTTTGAACTTTCTCTTAGCAAATTCCAAACAAATCCATCCATGTAGGATTTGGTGATCAGGACGGAAGCACAGATTTCAAAGCAAATTCTATGAAATCATAAAACCAAACCCTAACCCAAGAACCACCTTATTAGAATTGAAATCATATAACATGCTATTATAATGTAAATTAGGGTATAAGAACATACCTCTGATCGCTAAACCCTAACTTGAGCCTGAATGCCGGCAACAGTCCGTCAAAGGTTCCACCAGGTGCCCACGCGTTCACCCTCCAACGTTGATCCACACAAGGACTTGATCAAGCCACTAACACCTTATTAAAAATTAGATTCCTTGATTAAATTCTTATAGAAAGAATTTAATCTATTTGGGTTGAACCTTTCCTTAACCTTGCTCTCTTTCTCCTAGCCTTTCCTTGCCTTACTTTCTTTTCTCCTTGTCTTCTTAATTTTTCTTCCTAATCTCTTTGTCTTAAGGAAGACTTCTTGTTTTTAATAGGACCTTATCTAGACAAAAGAAAGGGAAGAAAGAAAATGGGACAAAAGAAACTATTGTAAGAAAGAAGGGAGGAGTTCTGAATGCCTTGGACTCTCGAAGTGCGCCCCTATTTATAATGCACGTAGGGGTGTCTCCAAAATTTCTCACACCCATCCCCAATCCAAAAATACTCCACGTGAAATACATAGAATTAATTCGAAGAGGTGCCTTATAACAAGACTCTTTGGACTAATTCTACGTAGTTTTTACGAAGAGTTACGAAGCTTCACAATATGGTGCCAATTAACCAAGGGATGAGATCTGATCTCATGCCCATCTAATGGCCTAGAATGGGGACGCCATATCTCAATTGGCGTAGAGATAAGGCGTGGAAAAGTCAAAGCCCCAAGGGCCTTTGACTTGGTCCAAGGGGCGCCAAGAAGGTTGGGACGACAAGGACTCTCTCCTTTATCCAATTTTCAGATAAAACACCAAAGTGTTTTACCTGCAGAAGGACTCTTAGACAGCTCCTATCTGAAGTCCACGCCCCACAATATTTTTTATGTGAACTAAAAATGCGGATAAGATCACAAGGAACGGCGCCATCAAACCTATGCACTAAAAAGACCTAGCGCACTATGCTTCCTCCACACGCCAAAAGAGACTCTCTGGCATGTGGAACTCTGGTATGGTGCGCCTAATCCCTTGGTCAACCAACCAAGGGTTAACCCAATTAAAAACCAAAATTAATTTGACCAAAATTAGATCTAAATTAGCCTAAATCGGAACCCGATTCGAATCCAATTCGAATCTAGGAGCTAGGGTTTGCAATATGTGCTAGTATATTCAACTTGCAAACATGATTTAATCCAATTAAATAAACCCTTAATCAATTTTTTTTGCATGTGACCCATTGGGTTCCACATCTAAACAGCAGTGGATCTAGGTGTGATTTGACTTAATTTGGTTAGAACTCAACCAAACCGATTTAGGCCAAATTGAGCTAACCCGATTTGATTAATTAGAACACTTTCTAACTCATAATCTAATTAAACTCTTTAATTTGATCATTGACATCTAACAACGTATCATGTCTATCTGAAAGATATGGAATTTCAGTAGAAATATCAAAAATACCCTTCAGCGAAAAGTTACCGTGCAACTTGATCCAACGATCACTCTACATCCTAAATATGACTATGGATATGGAATCATGTCAAATCCAATTTCATATTCATATTTCTCTCAATCTTATAATAATGATTCGATTAATAAAACATTAGAAACCATTTCCCATTTTCATCATGCTTTGATCAAAGTCTTCCTGAATCATCATTCGATTGAAGTAGGATGCGATCTTCTCTTACTAGGAGTGATCGATTCCATGTTGACCTACTCACAGCCTCCATATGCAATCCATCATTTCCAGAACTCTCCGTACATGACTGAGTCATGAATGAGTATGAACCAAAATATGGATTCATATATACAAGATTCTATGGTAGTCTTAGGTCAAAAGATTACATGCACAACTTTCATTATGAGAACCATCTATTGACATGTAGATAAGACTCCATTAGATGTTCTCAAGTTGGATCAATTTAGTGAACTCATTCTCTAATGAGCACTTACATTCTTGTATTAGTGTCATACATAAGTGATTGTGAGATCAATCACCCTCTCCATCGAGCATACAAGGGATGTGCCAATCTAATCGGAAACATTGATCCCTAGCTCAATGTTCCATTGACCAAGAATATTTTTAATTAAGATTTTAATGTTTTAGGTCTGACTGGTATGATCTCATCATAACCCTAAAACCATAGCCCTAATTTATAAGATTCATCATAATCTTAAAAATAATTTAAGACATAGCATATGATAAAAAAATATCTTTATTGATTTGAAAATATCATTACATGAGTCTGGAAGACAAAAAAATAATCCATCAAAATACATATTTCGATTGACTTGTAGGGCATATTCTTTTCAATCTCCCACTTACACTAAAGCCAATCACTCTTATATTTTAACCCCATACAATCGAGGTGGCGATCAAATTACTACTGTAGTAGAGCCTTAGTGAACGGGTCTGTTATGTTGTTCTTTGTATTCACTCGTTCAATGACAACATCTTATCTCTTGATTATTTCACGAGCAAGATGGAAGCATCTCAGAATATACTTGGATTTATGATGAGACCTTAATTCCTTTGCTTGAGCAACTGCTCCGGTATTATCACAATAAAGTGGTACTGGATTCTCAATCTCGAGAACATCCAATTTAGTGATGAACTTCTTCATCCAGACAACTTTCTCAGTGGCTTCACTTGCAGCTATGTATTCTGCCTTAGTGGTTGAGTCAGCTACAGTTGGCTGCTTGGTACTCTTCTAACTCATTGCTCCACCATTCAGAGTAAAGATATACCCTGAAATGGATTTGCTATCATATGGATCTGATTGAAAACTAGAGTCAGAATATGCTTCTAGTTTAAGATCAGATCCACTATATACTAGAAAAATATCCTTAGTCCTTTTCAAATACTTAAAAATATTTTTCACAGCTTTTCAATGATCCTCTCCCGGATTAGCCTGAAATCTACTAGCTATTTCTAAGACATAAGCAACATCAAACCTGGTACATAACATTGCATACATTATCGATCCTACTACCGAAGCATAAGGAATAGAATTCATTCTATTTCTCTTTTCAGATGTCTTAGGAGACATCTTCTTAGAGACGTATGCGTTGACTCATAGGTAAGTAACATCTTTTACTCCCATCCATGCTGAATCTTTTTAGCACTACGTCAATGTACCTAGACTAGGACAAGCCTAGCATCCTCTTAAATCTATCTCTATAGATCTTTATACCAAGTATATAAGATGCTTCTCCCAAGTCTTTCATAGAAAACTTATTTAATAGCCATAATTTGACCGATTGCAACATTAGAATATCATTCCCAAATGGGGAGTATGTCATCTACATACAAAACCAAGAAAACTATGGCACTTCCACTAGTCTTCTTGTACACACAAGGTTCATCCACATTCTTGATGAAGCCAAACTCTTTGACTGTAACATCAAAGCGGATGTTCCAACTCCTTAAAGCTTGCTTTAGTCTATAAATGGATCACTTAAGCTTGCATACCTGATTTAGTTTCTCACTTGAGACAAATCATTCTGACTATGATATGTAAACCTCCTCCTCAAGAAAATCATTAAGAAAGGCGGTCTTTACATCCATTTGTCATATTTCATAATCATGGTATGCTGCTATAGCAAGCATAATCCGAATATATTTGAGCATGCCAACAGGTGAGAATGTTTCATCATAATCTATATCCTATTTTTGCCTGAAACCCTTTGCCACCAATTTGACCTTATAGGTTTCAACTTGGCCATCCACTTCAATCTTTTTCTTATAGACCCATTTACACCCAATAGGGTTCACACCTCTGATGCATCCACCAAAATCCATACTTTTTTGGTGTACATGGAATCCATCTCGGATTTCATGGCAGCCAGCCATTTGTTTGAGTTCTTACTCATGGCAGCTTTCGTATAGGTTAGAGATTCATCATTCTCAATGATTTAGGCTTCATTATTTTCAATAATAAGCCCGTACCTCATAGGTGCATGTCGTACTCTATCAGACCTTCGGATAGGAGTTGTGTGTTCTGATTCTTTCCTATTTATGTGTTCATTTGGTTGAAAAATTTCTATTTGTTTATCTTGAACTTCACTAAGTTCAATATTTCTCCCACTGTCTCTTTCTAAGATAAACTCTTTCTTCATAAAAATGGCATGCCTACTTACAAACACCTTTTGTTCAATAGGATGGTAGAATAGATATCCCATACTATCTCTAAGATATCCTATAAATAGACATCTATCTACTCTAGCATCTAGCTTATCTCCAAAATTTTTTTTGACATATGCCGAACAATCCCATATCCTAAGATACTTAAGATTAGATTTCTTACCTCTCCACATCTCATATGAAGTGCTAGATACAAACTTAAAAGGTACTCTATTCAAGATATATACTGCGGTCTCTAGGACATTACCCTAAAAGAAAATAAGAAACTCTATGAAGCACATCATGGACTGTACTATATCTAATAAAGTACAATTTCTCCTTTCGGCTATACCATTTAACTATGATGTATAAGGAGGGGTCCATTCAGAGAGAATCCTCTTTACTTTAAGATAGTCTAGAAATTCACTGAATAAGTATTCTCCTTCTCGATCAGATCGAAGGATTTTTATACTCCTTTTAATTTGTTTCTTGACCATACTTTGATACTTTTTGAATTTATCAAAGGCTTCGGATTTGTGTTTCATAAAATACACATATCCAAACCTAGATAAATCATCAGTGAATGTTATAAAATAAGAATATCCTTCTCTAGCCTGAGTTGTCATAGAACCACATACATCTGTATGTATAAGTTCTAATAACTCACTTGTCCTTTCTCCATGTCCACTAAATGGAGTCTCGGTCATTTTACCCATGAGACATGATTCACAAGTTTCTAATAATTCATAATCATAAGGATCAAAAAAATTTTCTTTGTATAACTTGTTAATGCTGGTCTCACTAATATGACTAAGTTGACAATGCCAAAGTAAAATATTATTTATTTCTTCTCTCTTACGCTTTCTATTTTCATCAACATGAAAACTATTATCATTCAAACATAGAGTCAAAAGACCATTGTTAAAAGTGCCATAGCATATTTTTCATTAGAATATTTGATCGAGCAACCATTGCTCGTTACATCAAAATTATAATCTTATTTTAATAACAAGGGTATAGATATAATATTTCTAATAATCTTAGGTATATATTAATAATTTATCAATTCTAAGATCTTCCCAGAAGGTAACTTCAAGATATTTGTCCCTACAGCTTCCGCTTGGATGGACTCTTTTCTAGCGCCGTAGACTCAAAATCATCCTTCTTCAAACTCCTAATTTTCTACAACCCCTGCAAAGATTTGCATATATGAAAACCGCAGCCGGTATCCAATACCCATGAGTTTGAAATAGAAGAATTCAATGATAATATGGTATGTATCTCATACATACCTTTCGATGCATTACTTGCACCAGTCTTTACAGTGGCAAAGTAAGCCTTGCAATTCCCCTTCCAATGACTTGCTTTACCGCAGTGAAAACAAGTCATCTGTCCGAAGGCCTTCTTCCCTTTCTTCTTCTTATTTATGCCACCTTTAGGATTCAACCTCCTCTTAGAATCCTTTTTGCCTGCCTTCTTCTTGGAGATCCCATCTACAAGAAGAAGAAGAGCCTTATCCTTTTTGATATGGCTCTCTGCTGTTTTGAGCATATTTAACAGCTCAGGCAAGGAAGTATTCAGTTTGTTCATGTGATAGTTCACGACAAACTGAGAAAATGATTCTGAAAGTGATTGCAGGATCAGATCCTGACTCAACTCCTCATCCATGACAAAATCTAATTAATCTAATCGAGTGATTAGGTCAATTACCATCAGAACATGGTCTTGCATATAGATGAGCCTCTACCATTTTGGCATAGAATAACTGCTTAGATATCTCATATCTAGCAGTCCTATTCTGTTCTCCATAAAGCTCTTTTAAATTAAGCAATATGGACTGAGTATCCATGCCATCATGCTGCCTCTGTAATTCATTATTCATAGAGACAAGTATGATACACTTGATAGTAAGAGAATCATTTTGCCACATCTTGTATGTGGACTTTTCTTTCTCTATGGCATCTTCCCCTAATGGCTCAAGATTAGAGGCATCAAAAATATAGGAGAGTTTCTCTTGACTGAGTACTACTTTTAAGTTTCTCTGCCAATCCACATAATTAGGACCGGTCAACTTATTTGAATCCAATATACCACGTAGTGAAAGTGAAGAACCATTTTATTACATAATAAAGAACATTACAAAAGCAAACAACTCATGATGACATACACAATTAAATTAGGACTTTAATTTAATTGTCTCCCACTATTTTATCGAATATCATACCTCTCTACTATGATAATCGAGAAACTCTAATCGATTTTCTTAGTGAGATTGAGACCATAATTCCTTGTAAAAGGTCTTGTGGTTGTACTACAAACCTTTTATAAGTTCAAAGGTAGGAAACTCTTTCCAATTGCATCTCATGCAATTCTCAATATAATCCTGGTCTCTAAAACATTAATAGCCTTGTGTTAGCACAACAAACTATAATGTTTTAGTTAAGTAAGACCCTTCATTTCTATACAGTCAAAATGGAATATAACTGCTCTTGCGGTTACACAACAAAGCAATATACCCAAAATGCTATAAGCATCTCAATAATAGATCTTGTAGTTGCACAACAAATCTAATATGGTTCGTGACATAATAATGAACTAGCATGAAGGAAGGCCTTAATGTAGTAAATATAACACTAAGCACCCCAATCAAGAATTAAATTAATCTAATCGGCCAAGTGGGAGAGAGGTGGGGATCCCCCCGTTGCTTTTCTTAGATATCAATAAATTGGCCAGGTCAAACAATGGAATCAATTATAAACCACGTTCTCTTTACCAATCATGAACCATTTTTCTAGACACCGATCGATCAATTAGACATCCAGACTGGTTCTGCTATCGGTTAATTACACTACAACTTAATATAATTTTTATAGAGGGCTTTAACTAGTCTCTATGCACATTTTAATCAAATCTCATTATATACATGAATTGGTCATATCAATCATGACATACATTTTCATTCATACAAATATATTAGCATGTATTATCATTCTAGGACAACCATCATCACATAGTGGACATACGCTACTATGCCAGGGCAATCTTACAGAATGATATACATCATAATTTAATTATGATTAATTAAATATGATCACACCATATTAATAACATGCTAATCATATCAAACATGATCATATCATATTTACAATACTACCATTAATCTATAAGCATAACAACATATGATTTAATCTAATAAGGTTTGCTTTGATACTATTATAGGATTTGATGATCAGGGCGGAAGCATGGATTTCAAAGCAAATTCTATGAAATCATAAAACCAAACCCTAACCCAAGGACAACCTTATTAGAATTTAAATCATATAACATGCTATTATAATATAAATTAGGGTATAGGAACATACCTCTGATCGCTAAACCCTAACTTGAGCCTAAATGCCGACAGCAATCCGACAGGATCAAGCCACTAACACCTTATTAAAAATCAGATTCCTTGATTAAATTCTTATAGAAAGAATTTAATCTATTTGGGCTGAACCTTTCTTTAATCTTGCTCTTTTTCTCCTGGCCTTTTCTTGCCTTACTTTCTTTTCTTCTTGTCTTCTTAATTTTTCTTCCTAATCTCTGTCTTAAGGAAGACTTCTTGTCTTTAATAGGACCTTGTCTAGACAAGAGAAAGGGAAGAAAGAAAATTGGATAAAAGAGACTATTGTAAGAAAGAAGGGAGAAGTTCTGAATGCCTTGGACTCTCAGAGTACACCCCTATTTATAATGCACGTAGGGGTGTCTCCACAATTTCTCACGCCCATTCACTGGGCTTATCTCATGCCCATTCAGATTTTCTCATGCTCCAATCCAAAAATACTCCACGTGGAATACATAGAATTAATTTGAAGAGGTGCCTTATAACAGAAGAACTCTTCGGACTAATTCTACGTAGTTTTCATGAAGAGTTGTGAAGCTTCACAATATAGCGCCAATTAACCAAGGGATGAGATCTAATCTCATGCCCATCTAATGGCCCAAAATGGAGATGCCATATCTGAATTGGCATGGAGATAAGGCGTGGAAATGTCAAAGCCCCAAGGGCTTTTGACTTGGTCCAAGGGGCACCAAGAAGGTTGGGGCAACAAGGACTCTCTCCTTATCCAATTTTTAGATAAAACACCAAAGTGTTTTACCTACGGAAGGACTCTTAGGCGCCTCCTATCCGAAGTCCATGCCCCATAATATTTTTTTATGTGAACTAAAAATGCGGATAAGATCACAAGGAACGGCGCCATTCAAACCTATGCGCTAAAGAGACCTAGCGCACTATGCTTCCTCCACGTGCCAAAAGAGACTCTCTAGCGTGTGGAACCCTGGTATGATGGGCCTAATCCCTTGGTCAACCAGCCAAGGGTTAACCCAATTAATGACCAAAATTAGATCTAAATTAGCCCAAATCGAAATTGATTCGAATCCGATTCGAATCTAGATGCTAGGGTTTGCAATATGTGCTAGCATATTCAAGTTGCAAACATGATTTAATCTAATTAAACCCTTAATCAATTTTCTTTGTGTGTAACCCATTGGGTTCCACATCTAGCCAACAGTGGATCCAGGTGTGATTTGACCTAATTTGGTTAGAACTCAACCAAATTGATTTAGGCCAAATTGAGCTGACCCGATTCGATTAATTAGAACACTTTCTAATCGATGATCAAATTAAACTTTTTAATTCGATCGAACGCATAAGACATGATTAATGTCTAGCAACGTATCATGTCTATCCGGAAGATATGAAATTTTGATTAAAATACCAAAAATATCCTTCAACTAAAAGTTACTGTGCAACTTGATCCTACGATCACCCTGCATCCTGAATATAACTATGAATATGAAATCATGTCAAATCCAATTTCATATTCATATTTCTCTTAATCCTATAATGATGATTCGATTAATGAAACATTAGAAACCATTTCTAATTTTCATCATGCTTTGATCAAAATCTTCCTGAATCATCATTCGATTGAAGTAGGATGCAATCTCCTCTTACTATGACTGATCGATTCCATATTGACCTACTCACAACCTCCATATGCAATCCACCATATCCAGAGCACCCCATACATGACTGAGTCATGAATGAGTATGAACCAAAATATGAATTCATGTATACAAGATTCTATGATGGTCTTAGGTCAAAACATTACATGCACAACTTCCACTATGAGAAGCATCTATTAACATGTAAATAAGACTCCAGATGTTCTCAAGTTGGATCAATTCAGTGAACCCATTCTCTAATGAGCACCCACATCCTTATATTAGTGTCATACACAAGTGATGGTGAGACCAATCATCCTCTCCATCGAGCATAAAAGAAATGTGCCAGTCTTACCGGAAATATTGATCCCCAACTCAATGTTCCATCGACCAAGAATATTTTAAATTAGGATTTTAAGGTTTTAGGTTTCACTGGTATGATCTCATCATAACCCTAAAACCATAGCCCTAATTCATGGGATTCATCATAATCTGAAAAATAATTTAAGACACAGCATATGATAAAAAAAAGGCATTTATTGATTTGAAAATATCATTACATGAGTCTGGAAGACAAAAGAATAACCCATCAAAATACATATTTCGATTGGCTTGTAGGGCATATTCCTTTCAATCCATTCATGTGATAGGAAGAAAGTAACCTTTAATGGAAAGGAGCTAATCAAGAATGGCATCTGGATTCAGTTCACCAAGAAGTCTTCTACTTCATGTCTAACTATGGTATGAGCTATTAGCTATTTGATTGATTCCATGATTTGCCATCTCAATACCGGACACTATATCAGTACGATGCTAGTACAGCATTAGTATGCCTGATACGGAGATCAGTTTGGCATAGCAAGATTCAGCATGTCCCTCGTGTTGAGTCTCAGTTCGATAATGATATGGTATAGTCCACCAAATATGGGGTGGTACACACTGGTACAGCAAACCATGATTATGGGGGCAGAACAACCTCTTAATCTACTTACTACAATTCAGGATGAATATTGTCATCTAGGCCTTTCCTGTTGCTCTAAACTTCCCTATGCCCAAGATGTTGTCCAGGCCAAGAGCCATAGAATTACTTGCTATTTCAATTCAGTTGTTCTTTCTCATTGTTGATACCAGCAAGATCCAACCAGATGATGAGAGGGCTGAATACAGTTCACCAAGTAGAGCTTGCTCCAATTCCTCATGCCCTAAAGAAGCATTGAGCAAGCTCTTAAAGTGTTCTAATGAGACCGTGTTCCATCGGGTTTTCCTAAATTAAGAGAAGTCTCTAGTGCAAACAGAGATCTTTGAGCCAGGATCAATCAGGTTCCTAAAATAAAACCAAAAATGTTGTCAAAGAGTGGACTTAGTTTGTCAGGAAGTGAATTGTCTTTGGCAGAATCAATTTCTGAGCTTTTCTATTTCTAGGATTAAAACTGACTCTTGTTTTGTTGCTCATGTTGGATCAAGTATTCATTCTCTCAGGTCGGCCTAAGATGGTAAATTTTTAGTAAAAACAATGTTCCAAAGGCACCAGAAGTCGGCTTCGGCTTAACCTAGGAATTTCCAGGTCAAACCTACTAGGAAAACCAAGTCTGACTTGGAGTATGTGGCCTCAAACCTCAAGCAGTTTGGAATCAAGATGAGATGGTAATGGGTAAGCCATCCAAATCCTACCCCTAACCGACTTGGATAGGGCCTAGGTATTGGGTGGTACAAGGGCAGCAAGCAAAGATGATGCCAAGAATGAAGAAGGTGAGGGAACAAAATTTTTGGTTTTATATTTTTTAACCAACTAGAAAAAAAAATCCTAAATAAACTAGAAGTTTAAAAACAACTAGAAATTTGAAAGAAACTAGAAATTTGAAACCAAATATTTTTTAAATCAGAAAAGGAAGTTCTGATGCTATTAGGAATCATACAAAAATTCAAATACTACCTAAGAAGAAGACTTGCATTAATACCAAATTTGATGGAATCAGATTTGGAGTCAAAGTTAAAAATAATCTCCTTTCTTTTACATTTCAAAAAAAATACTAAACTGAAAAGGAAAGGTTGGGCGCTGATACCAAATCTGATGCAGGCAAGCTTGCACAAGATTAGTAGAACAGCAGTACTTAAGCTGGAAGCAGAAAATAAACTTGAAGAAGGGATAACTGATGGCCTCATGCCAACTACTTTGAGGGTCTTCAGTCTCTCACCTCCAACCTCTTCAAGGAACAGAATGCTTAAAGCTTCCAGCCTTGCACTGGTCACCTCCCATGCAATTGTGGTCCAACACCACAGCAAGCAAGGAATTAAAGAAAAACTTTAAAACTTTATTGGCGATTATTTGATGTCAATAGAGTACAACTAGGTAGCTATTTATAGGAGAGATCCCCTAAAGTTAACAGGTTTTCCTAGTTCCTATGGGACATAAAACTCCTTAAAAAATAGATATAAATATTACATAAATAGCCATAAATAGATTCTAGCTCCTGCTGGACTTATAACTCGTCTAACATAACTTTCTAGAAGAAAGAAAAATAAAAGCTTGGACAAAAATAAAAGAAGAATCATCCTATAAATCATGGGCCATGGAATGGTATTTTCATAATTTTCCGGAAGATGGCCACCATTGACACATCTTCAATAACTTATTCATAACTTCCTCATCCAACCTCTGTTTTAGGTGATTCAAATGCATTGGAAAGCTAACTCGATGCCAGACATCATGGAAGTGGATTTACATGAAAATTTAAATTATGTCGATGCTAGTGAAGCTTCCTTTTGGACTGATGTGTGTTGGATTACTTTTCCTAATGCAGGTGGATATGAACTTCAAAATATTAGCTTTTTGAGCTTCGGCTATCTTTGCATGGGTTGCTATGACGAGATCTCTTTCAGGGTATTGGATCCTTGGTTCATAAAGCTGTTAGCTATGGGGATAGATGGTTGCAACAGCATTACTTAGTTCAACAGTACTTACAAATTTTGCATAAAGTTAGTTCACCATATAAGTAGATGTTGTCAATATGGATAGAAATATATGAGCTTTTAATGTAAGAGATGTAAGTTCCAAAAATGTAAGCCCCATCCTTACAATCAACTGTGTATGTGGAAAAAGTAGAAATCTCAAACTATTATGGCATTCAAAATTTTAAGTAACAGATAAACTCTTACTTCTGGAAGTGCTTGACTTATGGATGAACGCATGCACTAACAACAACAACAACAGAAACAACAAGAAGAGTATGGCGTTCGAAATTTCAAGTAACAGATAAAATATTATGTCTGGAAGTGCTTGAATTTTGGATGCACGTATGCGCTAATATAAATAGTAGTAGTAATAGTATCAATTTTTCACTATGATGACATGGTAATTAACAATTGAAATTTGCATGAACCACTAAATGTTTTAGCAAATGGATATGGCTCCATCCTGCAAATTCAATGAGAAGATGCTCTTAATTGCATATAGCATTTCTAAGTACATCTACGGATCCGAAAAAAGTAATGCGCATATGCTGGCAAACATTAAATCTTCTTACTTGATAGCAAAACTAAAGACTGACCCGTCACCTACAAATGTATTAACACAATCAGAAAATATAGTTTCAGGGAAAGGATAAGTTGTTATTCTCTCTCTAATGTGCATAAAGATAAATACCAGTTGTTACACGCTTCTTTTGTCCTCCAGATATGCCTCTTCTCATCTGATCACCAACAAGGATATCTGCACAGACATCCAAACCAAGTACCTGGATCACAGTACTTTAATAAATTAGAATCACTGAACATGCCTTATTAAATTACAATTCAGAGCTAAATTTAATTTGTATATGCACGAGATGGAGGACCAAACCTTGAGAATGCAATCTGTCGCAACATTGGTTTCCTGCCCTTCCACTGCAGTTGCCTTCATGAAAGCATCAATTTCAGGATCTGGTTTAATACCTGCATCCCTCTCTCGTCTTGACAATTCCGAAAGCATCTCGTATCTAGTTCCCACACCTAAACACCGTCCAGAGAAATCTATGGTCTCTCGAACTGTCATCTCACCATTGTGAAGGTCTTGCTGACTAATGTATGCACTCGTTCTCTGGGGGACAAACTCAGATAATTCATGACCACAATATGTGATTTTACCAGATACCTGTTAACAAAGCAATAATAATAAGCACATTTGAGAACATACATATGAATGCATATATGCATACATGATTACAATCATTTGAATAACCTTGCATATTGCCAAATACAAATGAAACATACCCTTAGATTTTTATCAAGCTTCCCAGCAAGGGCCAGCAAAAGTGATGTTTTCCCTGAGGCCGGAGGTCCAAGAAGCAGTGTCATCCTGAAAATGTGTTGAATACCAAAAAATGTTTTACTGAGATATTTTTGGATAAGTACACATTAGTTCTACCATATCAAGACAAACGTATACATTTGTTCTAATAATCTTCATCAGCATGCAAACCACACTGATGCTTCATTTAGGAAATGAAACAAAATAATTTGAGCATCAGATCTTTTTCACCTAAATCATAAGAGAATCTGCTGCTATTTAGTTTTCCCATGCACTTCTTTGCTAGAAAGTATCTATCAAAAGAAACAAAAAGAGAAAGAACAAAAGAAACAAAGGGGGAAAAACTGGACTAGGAGGTAACATCCATGAGAAGATTGACCACGCAAGAATTAGTGCAAGGACTGCAATGACTTCTAAGGGCCTGTTTGGATATTCCTACAGGATTGAGCTGAAAATCCTATAGTAATCAAGCCTATTGGCCCATATAGCTTGCATTTTCTAAGAGCCTATCCAAAACTAACCCGGAGCCTAACCTTTGGGCTGCAAAGGAGAAAAAGATCTATGAAGGTCTTTTTTTTTCTTTCCATAAGATTTAGGCTGGGTAGAGTTTGTTGATATAGGGTCATGCTTAAATGAACGGCCTAATCCATAAATCCTATAAGATTTTCAGCCTAATCCTATAGGAATAGCCAAATAGGCCCTAAAGTGTTAAACCTCTTTGGGCATCTTTCATGTGGTTCATCAAGCAAAGTCTACTAGATAGTAAACAGAGATGGAATCCATTTCATTTCTCTTTAATCCTTTGATCTTTCCTTTACAAATAATAGTTTCAGCATTTTTACCAAAAGAAACAAATAAAGATCTAAGGCAAAATTATGATCCATAAAAATATGCAAACATACCTCGATGGCTTCAGGATTCCACTCACATCATTAAGTATCTTCATGGTTCTTTTCTTGGATCGAGAAAGCCGCATGAAACCAAAAATGTCCTGCATTAAGCAAAAAAGAAAAAAACCCAAATGAAGGATACATCATCATGGAAACAAAGATTTTCATTTATTCTTGGATTAAATAAAGAAACTTGTTTTCCATACCCCGCCTACAATATTTTTCTTAATTATGCCGCTACAGTATTATTGCAAAGTAAAAGAAAACCAATATTGCATCCCTTGGACATAATCATGGCTCTGATAAAGAAATTATATTACACCGATGGACTAACTTGCAGAGCCATTGACACTTCTGTTGGGGACCAGAATTTTAGTTTCCATTACCTAAACAACTGAAAACAAACGAATAAATTTCCTCCAGCCAAAGAGTGAAAATGGGCAAATACAAATCGATAGCCGTGAAGGGGCATGCAGGCAGCCTTCAAATGAAATTAAAGTTTGGAAGAACAAAAAACTTCCAGACATTAGATACATGAAATACCTCTATGATATTCATGGTGGCATTCAGCAGAGTAGGGAGCGCCCTGCTACCTACACGAACATCTGCCTCCACTGACAAATTCTCATACCGGACTTCGATTTTAGGAAGTTCGAGACCCACCCTGATTCATTTAACATGGAAAATTAACACACCATTAGAATAAATTCAAATTTCAAAATTAAGAACAACCTGTTAAATTAGTAGCAGAGAGATAGAACAGATAGAAATGAACAAGCGGCAAAATTTTCATTACCGGTCGATCCGATCTTTGAGCCGGCGAAGGAACCGCTCATTGTCATCCTCCACCACCTTCAGGACGTGCTCCAGAAGGAGCTTCCTGTCCTGAACTCCGAGCTCGCTGACATCGACCTCATTGCTGACCATCTTGCCGTTCTCGATCACCTGCCGGATAATGGCTTTTCTCATCCGGTCGTAGGTGGGGAGCTTCTCCAGCGCGGCCCATTTCAGGTTCTCCTCGTCGTCTCCGTCACTGAGGTCCCGCCGGAAGGCGTCCGACGGGTCCCGGAAGCTCGACGCCAGCCAGCTCCTCCGGCTGCTGTTCTTGCTGCTCGATCTGCTCAAATTGTCCTCCATTGCCAAAGTCCTCCCAAATTCCCTAACCAAATCAAGAAATTAAAATTTAAAAAAAAAAAAAAATCTTTCACGTATAAGAACACGTTCTCCAACATTTGAATCAGAGCTGGCAACGTTTCCCTCCATTTCGGAGTAGATATGAAGCAGCCACAAAAGAAAAGGACAGAAAAAAAAAACACTTCATAAGAAAGCATTCAGCTACCTCTCCTCTCCTTCTCTTCCCCTCTGCCACCAGCTGGAGGCTGCCGCCGGAGTAACCGACGGCGCTACGGAGTGCTTATGTTTCAAGTGCAGCAGGGGGCGCGAGGAGTCGCCATGGAACTCTAGATTCCAAAGGTGAGGAGTGGGAGAGGGGAGCAAAAAGGATGAGGACGTTCTGAAGGATAGAGAAGAGAGGGGGAACTCGTGGAAGGCTTATATAGAGGGAGCGGTGAGAGGGAGCACCTGGTGGCGGAAAACGTAATAAAAAATTGAGATGGAAAGGTGGGGCCGTGGTCCGAGCTTACTCGAAGACTTCTATTTTTCTGTTTTTACACTGATCCAGTCCAAAAAAATAAGTAGTTTTCTTCCATGATGCCGCTGCTCTCCCTTTCTGTGCGACTCTCGAGTTTGCAAAAGCTGCCAGACTGACCGACCGGCCCCGTGCGTAGAGGGAAAACAAAAAGATTGTTTGAACGCGTGCAGAGTTACCAGCACTAGTGGCGTGCAGTTTACACTACAAAACATTGTGCAGAATTTGATAACAGCCATCATCAAATAACCCGATCTTGCGCAACCTACAGGATGACACGATGATAATATATTTTATTTGATGATTGTTCATCTACGGATCACCGAATACTGCATAGCACTTTATGATGCAAACATATCAGAGAATCCTGAAACATGTAAATATTTCCATACTCACAGGTTGGCGTTGAAGGACAGTTTGATGAGAAAAAAAAATAAAAAAACAAAAAGCATATAAATAGATAGAAAATAAATATGTAAATATAGATAATTATAATGCAAGAGGACGACAGATTTATATAGACTTTCATTTTATATTATTGCTGGCAAGAAATTATAGTTTACTATAATGTAGTTTGGCCGGTTAAAAGGATTCCTTGGACGAAAAAAATCTCTTTCAAGATCGAGATATAAGGATGTGGAGGTTCGTAAGCAATACATGGCTATTACCTTAGGATACGTTTAGTTAATTATTAAAAAAATATTTTTTATTTTTTTTATTTTTTAAAAATTAAAAATTAAAAAGTAATATTTGATAATATTATAAAAAATAAAAAATAAAATTTAAATAATTACTTTATATATAAAGTAAAATTTTTTATTTTTCAAAACTTGCTTTTCTATTTTCTTCTTTGCTTTCGAAAACTTGCTTTTCCATGTTTAAAATGCTAAACCAAAAATAAAAAAGCTCAAACCCTCTCTCATCGAGCTCTTCACCTCCTTATCTTCTTTTTCCTTCCTTCCCGAAGTCTTCTCTCCCATCGAGCTCTTCACCTCTCCATCCCCTTCTTCCATACTCTCGCCCTTCGTCTGCGTAACCGACAAGCTCAAATAATACCATGCACTCTTCTCAACGAGTGGAGAAATTCCTTTTTGGCCTATCTATTATCGTCAAACCTTAAGAAAAAAGAGGTATTTTTCGAATTCTATATTTTCTTCAGAGATTAGATGATTTTTCTCTACTTCTTCAAGATTTTTAGTCGTTCGAAGTTGGATTTATTTTGGAATATTTTCATTGTTGTATTTTGATTTATGATTAGTTTGTTTTTCTTATTGTTCTTTGCTTGGAATCAAATTTTGGGATATGAGTTCGCTTATTGAGTTAAAAAGATTGGATTTTGATATGTTTTGCTTTATAGCAACGTAGTTACCAAATATATTTTTTGCTTTTTTTGCTATTACTCAATAACAAAAATTTAAAAAAAATTAAAAAAAATCAAAAAATCAAAAATCAAAAATCAAAAAATATAACCAAATGCATCTTTAATTTAATAAATAATTTTATAAATTAATTATTAATAAATTAATTATATATATTAATTATATAAATAACTAATTAATTTAAAATTTAATTGAAATAGTTAATTAATATTAATTAATTAAATAATAGTAAATATAAACAAAAAAATAAAAGATAATTCTAATTATTTAATTATAATTATGGAATTATATACTAAAAATTAAATTAAAGGATGCTTGGTTGGGAAGAATTGAGGTCTGGAATGAGAATCGGAATGGATCACTTTTATTCCAGCCGCTTGGTTTGGGGAGTCACATTCCAATTTTGATTACATGATAGAATGAGAATGGCCCAATCTACCTAAAACTCAATCTTCACTCTCTCCTAAGGATTTAAATTTTCATTTCTGTTGGGGATAAATCCTGCTCCCGCCGAAGTCCAATCTGATGCTTAGCCTAATGCAACTGGTAATCACGAAAGAGCTTTGATCAAGAATTCTTCCTCCAGCGGTCGAACTCCAGTCAAACTTCTTTAGCAGCCAAACTCCTCCAACGATCGAACCCCTTTCGGACTCCCTCCAGCGGCCGAACCCCTTTTGAATTTCTCTAGGAGCCAAATTTCTTTCGGACTCCTCCTTCAATCGGATTCTTCTAGGAGCCGAACTCCTTTCGAACTCTTCTTTCAATCGAATTCCTCCAGCGGATTACTTTTAGATTTCAGCTAGCATTCCTCCTGGATGATACCCTCTAGCCATATTCCCTTTAGAAGTTCGAACTCCTCTGAAATTGATATATGTCAAAGTTTTTCATCAACCAATGCCTGCTTCCTCCAAACTTCAACTATTAAATCTCGATGAACGAGCACATCATGACAGACGACACCTCTCTCTCCATAGCAAACCCCACGTAGCCCCGAGCGGCTCACTACTAGACGGTTATGGCTATTACTATTAGTCTACAACAGACGACATCTCTCTCTCCATAGCAAATCCCACGTGGTCCCGAGCGGCCCACTACTAGACGGTTATAGCTGTCACTATCAGTTTGCTACAGACGACACCTCTCCCTCTCCGTAACAATCCCATGCGGCTCCGAGCAGCCCACTATTAGACGGTTATGACTGTCACTATCAGTCTGTTATAGGCTCCATCTATAAAAAGAGATCCTCCAAATATATTTTCTCTAAGCTCTCTTCTCCTTCCTGAAACTGTGCTAAACTCTTTTTTAAGCACTCCATTTTTATTGGCCAGAAGAGCTGACTTGATCGTTGGAGGATCCTGCCAGAGCCACCACCACTGACTCTGGATAGGACTTTATTTTGTAGGTCACTGACGGCGGCCTCTCCTTCCTCGACTCCAGCTCAATCCGATGTCGACCAGATTCTACACCTATAGAATTGGCGCTAGAGAAAGGGCCCTCTATTCCTAAGATATCCTTATTCTTAAAAGAGTGCTCATGGATTTTTTTCTCTAAGATCCATCTCTATCCTCTCTCTCAATCCCAAGAAATGCCTCTAAAGAAGGCAACTATCCAAAGATCTACCACTTCTACCATCAGATCCAAGCCAAACCCACCCATTCCCACTCTAGTGCCGGTGCTTCAACCTCCTCCTCCACCGACGGCCATGGTAGATTCAGAGCAGTTTAACCTACTGATGCAGTAGGTTCAGAACCTCATCGAGATGGTGCAGGCCATGCGACAACCTCTGGTGGCGGTTTCGCCAGGACATCCGCCATCGGGATGTCAGGAATCGATCCCAAGAAGGAGCACTTGGGCTAGTATATCCATCGCCCCTAGAAAAAAAAAATAAAAAGTAGAAAATCCTTGTTCGGATCATGATTCTTCTCCAGAAGAGACCTTCTCCATCTACAATCAGAAGCCTTCCAAGATCTGCGATCGAGATAACGTCCTCAATCAGAAACTATAAAAGATGGATCGATGGATCAAGAAACTCTGCCACGTTGCCCCGGCTCGCCATGATGATGTCTGCACCAATCCTCCTTTCTCTCTCTAAATTATGTAAGAGCCCATTTCGTCGAACTTCAAGCTCCCCCAATTTGAAAGTTACGATGGAACATCTGATCCGATCAATCATCTAGAGGCCTTCCGAACCATGATGCTGCTCCATGGTGCATCAGATGCCATCTTATGCCAAGCTTTTTCATCTATCTTGAAGGGAGCAGCAAGAAACTGATACTCAGCTTTGAGATCAGGTACGATCTTCTTCTTTGACTAGATGAGCCATCAGTTTGCGGCTCACTTCATCTGCAGTCAACGTCCGTGTTGAGGTTCAAATTTCCTAATGAATATCAAGCAGAAGAAGGAAGAATCTATCTGGGCTTATATCATCAAATTTAATGCTGCTATATTGAAGGTCCGAAACTTGGACCAGTCTATTGCAATGGCTGCACTTAAGGGCGGCCTTTAGAAGAATGATTTACTATTCTCCTTGGAGAAGAAGTACCCCAGGAACTTTGTCGATCTGCTAGCTCGGACTGAAGGATATGCCCGAGCGGAAGAAGCCTCCAAATTGAAAGATGAGAAAGCCATAGGAGAGCGGCAGGCGGGCGAGTCTAGTAAATCCACGATTGATAAAGGGCCGAATGAAGTTCGATCGTGCTCATGAACTCTTCCTAAGCGCAAGCGAGCCCAAACTCTTCCTTGAGCTCGTCAGCAAAGAAGCCCCGACGGAAGGATGTGAAGAAGTTCTCCCCCCAGAAGATTTCACAACTATGCCCTCCTTAATGCTCCAAAAATGCAAGTATTGATGGAGATCAAGGAGCAACTACCGAGGCCTGAAAGGATGCGCACTCATGCCGACAAGTACAATCCTAGTAAATACTACCTCTACCATCATGACCACGGTCATGATACTAAAGAATACATTCAGCTCCAAGACAAGATCGAGGAGCTCATCAGGAGAGGCCGGTTGGGTCGATTCCTCAAACGCCGGTCTGAAGTAAGAGAAGATTGATCGAGGGCACTACCGTAGTCAGAACCACCAAGAAGGAAGGAACAATAAGGAGATCGGCCACCTCTCGGCATCATCAACGCTATTTCTAGGAGACTTCTACGAGAAGAGGCCAACGGATCTGACAGATCAGTGAAGAAATGGAGGACTGAAGAACCCATAACCTTCACTGAGGTAGATGCATGGAAGGTATAGTTCCTACATAATGACGTCATTGTAATCTCTTTAAATATAGCGGACTATGATGTATGTTGCATTCTAGTTGATAATGAAAGTTCGATTGACATTTTATCTTATGATGCTTTCTCCAAAATATCGATATTTGATAGTCAGCTTGGACCAATAAACTCCCTCCTAGTAGGCTTCACTGGTGTTGCAGTACCAGTTGAAGGTATAATAACTCTAACCGTAGCTGTAGGACAATATCCAAGACAATCTAGAGCGTAGGTGAATTTTCTGATAGTAAAGGCTCCCTCTGCTTATAATGCAATTCTCGGTCGATCTGCTCTAAATGCGCTTCGGGCGGTGGTGTCAACTTATTATTTAAAGATAAAATTTCTGACAAGTTACGGGATCGGAGAGATCAGAGGAGATCAAGATTTGGCAAGGCACTGCTACTCAATTATCCTGCAAAAGAAAGAATAATCCGACCTTTGTTCTATTAATGGGCTAGATGTCCACGATGATCTTGCCGAAGAACGGGATGAGTCCATAGAAGATCTTGTGACCATCCCCCTGAATGATGAAAATGCGGAGCATACGGTGCAAATTGACTCCAATCTGCAAGATGAAGTTTGAAAATAGCTCATCTCCTTCTTAAAGAGGAATGCCGACATCTTCGCTTGGGTTCCGATGGATATGTCTGGGATTGACACCGAGGTTATGGAACATCGGCTGGCTGTTGACCCCAAGCACGATTAGTGAAAGAAAGAGTTCAAGGCCATGCGCTAGAAAGGTAGAAGGTAATAGCAGAAGAAGTCGACAAGCTTCTTAATGCTAGATTTATCCGAGAAGTCAGCTATCCAACTTGGGTCTCTAATATGGTCCTGATCAAGAAAGCCAACGGCAAGTGGAGGATGTGCATCGACTTTAAGAAGCTTAACAAGGCCTATCCAAAAGACTGTTATCCTTTGTCCAGAATCGACCAACTGGTGGATGCGACTTTAGGCTATGAGCTCCTCACCTTCATGGATGCCTTCTCTGGCTACAATCAAATTTGGATGGCACCAAATGATGAGGAGAAGATTGCTTTTATTACTAACCATGGTTTTTACTATTGCAGGGTCATGCCCTTCAGGCTTAAAAATGCAGGCACGACTTATCAGTGCTTGGTCAATAAAATCTTCAAGGAGTAGATCGGCCGCAATATACAGGTTTACATCGATGACATGCTGGTCAAAAGTCGAGAGATTGTCAATTGTGTCGCCGACCTTGAAGAGGCTTTCGATGCGCTCAGAAAATATAAGATGAAGTTGAACCCAACCAAGTGCACCTTTGGGATAGCCTCAAAAATTTTTTTGGGATTCATGGTCTCAAGATGAGGGATTGAGGCCAACCCAGAGAAAATTCGAGCTATCCAGGAGATGACCACTCCAAAGTCCATCAAGAAAGTTTAGCGCCTGATTGGAAAGGTGGAGTCTTTGAGTTATTTTATCTCGAGGTCCGTCGAACGCTGTATGCCCTTCTTCCAAATCCTCAAAAAACTGAAAGATTTTCACTGGACTCAGGAATGCCAAAAGATGTTCCATGAGCTCAAGAACTACCTCGGCTTGCCCCCTACTAGCCAAACCCGAATCTAGAGAGGAGCTATTTCTCTACCTCGTGGTCTCTCCTACGGCACTAACGGCAGTCCTGGTCAAAGAAGTGATGAAAGTACAGTGATCAGTCTACTACATAAGTCGGATCCTAAGGGATGCCGAAATCAGGTATACAAAGTTGGAAAAATTGACTTATGCTCTTATGATTGTAGTAAGAAGACTTCGACCTTACTTCCAGGGATATACAATGTTCCTAATTGACCAACCGATCAAAGCAATCCTTCATCAAACGGATGCTTTTGAAAGAATTGCAAAATGGGCCATTGAATTAACAGAGTTTGACATCAACTACCGACCTTGGCCAGCAATCAAGGCTCAGGCATTGGCCAACTTCATAGTTGAATGCACCATTCCAGATGAAGCCAAGCTTGAACAGAGCAAGACCGACATCCAATGGTTGCAACCAAGTCTTTCCGAAGAAAGTGCCGACCTTCTCGAAGATTTTTGGGCCCCGTACATGGATGGTTCATCCAACTCCACTAGAGCAGGTATGAGGTTAGTCTTAGTCAGCTCCGAGGGAGTCGTCGCCGAGTACGCGCTATGCTTCGAATTTTCTGCAACTAATAATGGGGCCGAATATGAAGCACTAATCATCGGATTAAAAATAGCAAGAGAGTTAAAAGTAGATCGGCTTTAAGTCTACAGTGATTCTCAATTGATAGTCGGCTAAGTTAGTGATAAGTATGAAGCACGAAAGGAAAGTATGATGAAATATCTCGAGAAAGTGAAGGATTTGACTCTGGCCTTCGACAATTTTGGCATTCGATAGATTCCGATGGCAGAAAATACAAGAGCTGACCTCCTTTCTAAATTAGTCACTTCAGTCCCAGCCGAACTATCCAAAGAAGTATTTTTTGAAACTCTAAAATGCCCAAGCTTAAAGGAATCACAGTTCATTATGCAGACAGAGCTTGAGCCGAGCTGAATTGACCCGTTAGTTGCCTATCTCAAAGAGGGAGTTCTTCCTCATGATTCGAAAGAAGCTTGAAAACTTAGGAATCAAGCCTCCTGGTATATTTTGTATGAGAGCAAGTTGTATAAGAGGTCATATTCGCTGCCACTGCTAAGATGTCTCCGACCTTCAGAGGCCGACTTTGTATTATGAAAAGTATACGAGAGAATTTGTGGAAGTCATGTAGGAGTCAGGTTCCTATCACAAAAACTACTTCAGCAAGGGTACTATTGACCGATCTTGTACCACGATTCTATGGAGTATGTCAAGAAATGTGACCGCTGTTAGAAAAATATAAATATACAAAGACAGCCAACCTCTGAGCTTACTCCACTGAGTACACCTTGGCCATTTGCGTAGTGGAGAATGGATATATTTGGCCCTTTTTCAATAGCATCTAGACAACGAAAGTTCCTTCTGATCGCGATTGACTACTTCACCAAATGGGTCGAAGTCGAACCACTAGCAAAAATTACTGAGGCCAAGGTACAGAACCTCATTTGAAAGTCAATCATCTGCCGATTCGGTCTGTCCCAAACCCTCATAACTAATAATGGATGATAGTTCACTAGGACAAGATTTACTAAGTTCTACAAAGATCTAAACATCTCCCATCATTTCACATTGATAGCTCACCCACAAGCAAATGGAGAAGTTGAAGTGACCAACCGGATCCTGCTGCAAGACATCAAGATAAGACTCGATAGGACAAAAGAAAACTGGGTAGACGAACTCTACCACATCCTCCGGGCATACCGAACTACTCAAAAGCTATCGATCGGAGAAACATCTTTGGCCTTGGCCTTTGGAATAGAGACAGTCATCCCAATCGAGCTTAAGCTCCCATCAGCATGGGTCGTGGCCTTCGATGAGCAACATAGCTCATTGGACCTGAGAGTCAACCTTGACCTACTGGAAGAAAAAAGAGAGAAAGCCCAGGTTTGGATGGTGGCCTACAGACGAAGGGTAGCCCAATACTATAACTCCAAAGTCAGAGGTAAAACGTTCAGAGTGGAAGACTTAGTACTTCGACGAGCCGCCATCTCTCAGCCTCAGAGCCAGAAAAAGCTTGCCCCAAATTGGAAAGACCCATATGAAGTAGAGAAGGTTGTCTGGCCCAGAACTTATCATCTGAAAGAGCTTGGAGGAACAACACTCCCACGATCTTGGACTTTAGAAAATTTGAGAATGTACTATTAGTAATTTTCCTCCAATAAAACTCCTCCATTTCAACATTATTATTTCTTGGTGCAAAAACTATGTGATGACAGAAAAGAAGCAATCAAGAGTGGCCATGTTAGGAATAGGAGGAGAACCTCGTCCTAACATGAGCAAGTTGAAGGTCTCCGATTATTTAAGACAGGAGGAGGGAAGAGGCTCATTCAATGGTCCATTTGTGCCCCTATTGTCATATTAGAAATAGGAGGAGAACCTCATCCTAACATGAGCAAGTCAAAGACCTCTGATTATTTAAGACAAGAGGAGGGAAGAGGCCCATTCTATTAGATGTTTGTGCCTCAGAAGTCAGAACTGGCTGACACTTATAATACACTTCTAGGAGCAAAATTATAATTTTGACTATAAATAATAAAATAAATTATTTTATATCATAAATATGTATTTAGTGCTGTGAATGTTAGATATATGTGCCCTAGAAGTCAGAATTGGCTGACACTCGTTATACACTTCTAGGGGCAAAATTATAATTTTGACTAAAATCAATAAAATGGGTTATTTTCTATCACATATGTATATTTAGTGTCTGTGATACATCCTTTGAGTTAATGATAATGATAATTCATATTTTTAAGAGTTGAAAATTTAAGACATGAATAATCATTATTAACTCATAAAATGCTCCCGACCATAAGATCATCACGAGGATGGTGATTGATCTGGAAGGTTGGTGTACAATCGCTTCTCTTTAGTAGATGAGTCTTGAGTCTACGGTGTGGAGACACCGGAGCGAGAGTACAGGTACTCGTTAGAGAACGAGGGCACTGAGCGTGACCACCTCGAGTAGTCATTAGGAAGTCTACCTTCTCGTCAATGACTGACTCGATGCTGCAGTAGTGTGTCTGGTTCTTTGACCTGAGATGCATCGGCAGTTCACCTTGAGGGTGTTATAGTTTGACTACACCATTACTCGATCTCCTAGCCATATGGAATCCCTGAGGTGTATGTTGGCTATAGCATGTTCATTGTAGGAACTGGATTGCATCAAGATGGAATCTATCTACCTCGGTGGTAGAGGAGCAGCCCTATGATGATCATGAGAATCAAGTCCAGAAGCCCATGGCCATGGCAGAGTGAAATAATAGAAAGAGTTTCTATTTAGGTTTTCACATCAGGACTTGAATCGAATGATTACATCATATGACAGAAACTAGGGTTTGACGAGTTCACCTTAACCCTAATCTGATCGGGGCTCAAGATAGAAGAACTTAATCACACAGGTAGCTGCACCAAGAGGTTCGCATTCAGCTCTGATGGGTTGCCACCATATACTGCTAGGTGTCACTGGTGGATTTTGGGAGCAATTAGAATGATTTAGATGATCGATCATTCTAGCTGTTCGAATCAGAAGAGTTCTGATCCATCGAAAGGAGTTTCGATGATGTCGATGATAGAGATCATGACATATCCCATTACCATACAGAACTGAACCTAACTGGATCACACAAACAAGGGTTTGAATCTGGTGATCATCAATTGAACTGATCCAGTTCAATTGATCTGAATGAGATTCAATTAGGTTCAAGAAAATCGTGCTAGCACTCGATTGAACCTAACGTTCTTCTTTTACTATCATAAATAGTTGTCCTGACTGAGCCAAAGGAGTTTGTGCTCAATCAGAGGCCTTCACTTGGTCTGACTGGAGCCTGTCCAGAGTCAGAAAAGGGTTGTCTTATTTTGTAAGACAATACCTGACCATTTTTGGTCACCTGCCATTTCTCGTCCTTTGACTTTGGTCAAAAGTTGACCTCTAACTGGTCAAATGTTGACCATTGACACTTTGACTTCTGTCCATATGTCCCACACCTATTGGAGAGCTGGTGGGGGCTTGTCCCCCTACCAGAACCTGGCAAGGAGGAGGGCGCACGCCACCCTTGGCGTGCGCCCAAGTTGGAGGCGCCCAGGAGTCCCTGTTGGATAGGGACTCCATCTCCTTTTTGGATTCCGATTAGAGTTCTCCTAAGAACCAACTTTGACTGGTCTTAGGCACCATCTAAGGAGGAATCCAAGGGACTCTATTCCCACCAATCAGATTTAGATCTGATTTCACAAAGGGTTGTGATTGGTTGGGAAGAAGAGGAGTTGGATCACGCATAGTCTATAAATAAGACCCTGCGCCCAACTCAAAGATGTATTGAAAATTCCCCATGCCCCAAGGCTGCCTCTCCTCTCCTCCTCCATGCCAAGTCCACCTTCTCCCTCTCCTCTCCACATCCAAAGGTAGTTTTGGATCTTAGGTTGGTGCAATCCAGATGAGAGAAAGGCGACTGAAAGCTAGAAGGCTGCGCTGCTGCAAAGGACAACTGCTGATCTTCAAAAGGAGTTTTGAAGATCCTCCAGATCAGATCCAGATCTAATTTTTGGAGACATGATAGAGAAGAAGAGGATCTCCAGATCCAGCCTGAGTGGATACCGATAGAGGTCAGGCACTTGCGTGGCTAGATCCAGAACCTTCCGCTGCTTACAGGATCATCAATGGGTAATAGGATTACCCTACATCAAGGTAAATTAAATTTGATTTAATTTATTTAGATTTTAT
>QRFJ01000247.1:53700-113437 GCA_006176705.1 Cocos nucifera
GTCTCACAAGTACAACGAGCTAAGGACCAATTGGAACCAAATTAGGTTGAGCCAATAAGAACACTACCTCCTCCACCTCGTAGATCGGAAAGAGTTTTCCATCCTTCCTGAAAGATACTTAGGTATTATTTCAGAGGAAGTAGAGAAAATGTTCCTCGTAGGTAATGGTGCTCATGGTGATGATCCCAAAACCTACAATGAGGCGATATCAGATATCGACTCGAGAAATGGTTAGAGGCAATGCAGTCAGAAATTGACTCGATGCACTCAAACCAAGTCTGGACCTTGGTAGATCCACCAGAAGGTATAGTACCTATTGGGTGTAAATGGATCTTCAAGAGAAAGATTGGTGCAGATGGGAAATGTGGAGACATTCAAGGCTAGACTAGTGGCAAAAGGTTATAGTCAATGCGAAGGCATTGACTATCAGGATACCTTTTCCCCAGTGGCTATGCTAAAATCCATCCGCACATTGCTTGCCGTTGCAGCCTATTTCGATTATGAAATATGGCAAATGGACGTGAAAATGGCATTCCTTAAATGGATATCTTGAGGAAGATATCTATATGGAACAGCCGCTAGGTTTCACATCCAGTGATACTGATCACAAGGTTTGCAAGCTGCAAAGGTCCATATATGGACTTAAGCAAGCATCTCGGAGCTGGAACACTCATTTCAATGATGTGATCAAAATGTTTGGTTTCATCAAAAATGAAGAGGAACCATGTGTTTTCAAAAAGGTCAGTGGGAGCGCTGTTGTCTTCCTCGTATTGTACGTGGATGACATCCTCCTTATTGGGAATGATATTCCCATGTTGACATCAGTCAAGATGTGGTTGTCCAAGGAATTCTCCATGAAAGACCTAGGTGAAGCATCCTTTATTCTAGGAATTAAGGTCTATAGGGATAGACCGAATAGGATGCTAGGACTTTCATAGAAGATGTACATAGAGGAAGTACTAAAGAGGTTTAGTATGGAAAACTCTAAGAGGGGATTAATACCCTTCAGACATGGTATTCATCTTTCCAAGAAGATGTGCCCTAGCACACCTGAGGAAATAGAATGCATGAGCAAGATCCCTTATGCTTCTGCAATAGGGAGCCTCATGTATGCCATGCTATGTACACGACCTGATATAGCCCATGCTGTGAGTGTCACAAGCAGATATCAGTCAAATCCAGGTGAAGAACACTGGACTTCTATGAAATGTATCCTTAAGTACTTGAGAAGAACTAAGGATATGATGTTGGTCTTTGGTAATGGAGAACTCCAAGTCCAGGGATACACAGACTCGGATTTCATGTCCGATATAGATGATCGAAAGTCGACATCTGGGAGTCTGTTTGTGTGCAATGGTGGTGCTGTCAGCTGGAAGAGTTCCAAGCAAACGGTGATAGCAGATTCCACCATGGAAGCAGAATATATCGCTGCATCAGAGGCTACGAAGGAAGCATTCTGGTACAAGAAGTTTGCTGCAGAAATCGGAGTAATGCCATCAGATGCCATTCCTCTATACTGCGACAACAATGGCGCCATAGCCCTTGCTAAGGAGCCGAGGTCTCACCAGAAATCCAAGCATGTTGAGCGGCGATACCACCTCATCCACGATTACCTCGAGAAGGGTTACGTCGAGGTCAAGAGAGTCAACTCCACAGATAATGTGGCAGACCCACTTACAAAGCCGTTGGGCCAGCAGAAGATCGAAGCCCACCTTGAGAAGATGGGACTTAGACTTGTAGCCAATTGGCTTTAGGACAAGTGGGAGATTGTTAGATATATGTGCCCTAGAAGCCAGAATTGGCTGACACTTGTAATACACTTCTAGGGGCAAAATTATAATTTTGACTAAAATCAATAAAATGGGTTATTTTCTATCACATATGTGTATTTAGTGTCTGTGATACATCCTTTGAGTTAATGGTAATGATAATTCATATTTTCAAGAGTTGAAAATTTAAGACATGAATAATCATTATTAACTCATAAAATGCTCCCGACCATAGGATCATCACGAGGATGGTGATTGATCTGAAAGGTTGGTGTACAATCGCTTCTCTTTAGTAGATGAGTCTTGAGTCTACGGATGTGGAGACACCGGAGCGATAGAGTACAGGTACTCGTTAGAGAAAATGAGGGCACTGAGCGTGACCACCTCGAGTAGTCATTAGGAAGTCTACCTTCTCGTCAATGACTGACTCGATGCTGCAGTAGTGTGTCTGGTTCTTTGACCTGAGAGGTGCATCGGATAGTTCACCTTGAGGGTGTTATAGTTTGACTACACCATTACTCGATCTCCTAGCCATTCGGAATCCTGAGGTGTATGTTGGCTATAGCATGTTCATTGTAGGAACTGGATTGCATCAAGATGGAATCTATCTACCTCGGTGGTAGAGGAGCAGCCCTATGATGATCATGAGAATCAAGTCCAGAAGCCCATGGCCATGGCAGAGTGAAATAATAGAAAGAGTTTCTATTTAGGATTTTCACATCGGACTTGAATCGAATGATTACATCATATGACAGAAACTAGGGTTTGACGAGTTCACCTTAACCCTAATCTGATCGGGGCTCAAGATAGAAGAACTTAATCACACAGGTAGCTGCACCAAGAGGTTCGCATTCAGCTCTGATGGGTTGCCACCATATACTGCTAGGTGTCACTGGTGGATTTTGGGAGCAATTAGAATGATTTAGATGATCGATCATTCTAGCTGTTCGAATCAGAAGAGTTCTGATCCATCGAAAGGAGTTTCGATGATGTCGATGATAGAGATCATGACATATCCCATTACCATACAGAACTGAACCTAACTGGGTCACACAAACAAGGGTTTGAATCTGGTGATCATCAATTGAACTGATCCAGTTCAATTGATCTGAATGAGATTCAATTAGGTTCAAGGAAATCGTGCTAGCACTCGATTGAACCTAACGTTCTTCTTTTACTATCATAAATAAGTTATCCTGACTGAGCCAAAGGAGTTTGTGCTCAATCAGAGGCCTTCACTTGGTCTGACTGGAGTCTGTCCAAGTCAGAAAAGGGTTGTCTTATTTTGTAAGACAATACCTGCCATTTTTGGTCACCTGCCATTTCTCGTCCTTTGACTTTGGTCAAAAGTTGACCTTTGACTGGTCAAATGTTGACCATTGATACTTTGACTTTCTGTCCACATGTCACGCACCTATTGGAGAGCTGGTGGGGGCTTGTCCCCCTACCAGAACCTGGCAAGGAGGAGGGCGCACGCCACCCTTGGCGTGTGCCCAAGCAGGAGGTGCCTAGGAGTCCCTGTTGGATAGGGACTCCATCTCCCTTTTGGATTTCGATTAGACTTCTTCTAAGAACCAAGTTTGACTGGTCTTAGGCACCATCTAAGGAAGAATCCAAGGGACTCTATTCCCACCAATCAGATTTAGATCTGATTTCACAAAGGGTTGTGATTGGTTGGGAAGAAGAGGAGTTGGATCATGCATAGTCTAAAAATAAGACCCTGCGCCCAACTCAAGGAGCATTTAAGAATTGAAATTCCCATGCCCCAAGGCTGCCTCTCCTCTCCTCCTCCATGCCAAGTCCACCTTCTCCCTCTCCTCTCCACGCCCAAAGGAGTTTGGGATCTTAGTTGGTGCAATCCAGACGAGAGAAAGGTGATAGAAAGCTGGAAGGCTGCACTGCTGTAAAGGACAACTGCTGATCTTCAAAAGATATTTTGAAGATCCTCCAGATTAGATCCAGATCTGATTTTTGGAGATGTGATAGAAAAGAAGAGGATCTTCAGATCTAGTCCAAGTGGATATCGGTAGAGGTCAGGCACTTGCATGGCTAGATCCAGAACCTTTCATTGCTTACAGGATCATCAACGGATAATAGGATTACCCTACATCAAGGTAAATTAAATTAAATTAAATTTATTTAAATTTTATTTTTATTATTAGAATAATAAGGATAAGATCTGAAAGATTCCAGATCGAATTAGGATCGAAGAAAAAAATTTTTGAAATATATCTCTTGATCCGATCAGATCTGAATGAACCTGATCCGAAAAATCAGAATTTCCCTTCAATACATCCCTTGAGTTAGTGGTAATGATAATTCATATTTTCAAGAGTTAAAAATTTAAGACATGAATTTTTATTATTAACTCATAAAATGCTTCCGATCGTAGGATCATCATGAGGATGGTGATTGATCTAGAAGGTTAGTGTACAATCGCTTCTTTATAGTAGATGAGTCTTGAGTCTATGGTGTAGAGACATCGAAGCGAGAGTATAGATACTTATTATAGAATGAGGGCACTGAGCGTGACCAGCTTGAGCAGTCATAAGAAAGTCTATATTTTCATCGATGACTGGCTCGAAGCTACAGTGGTGTGTCTGATTCTTTGATCTGAGGTACATCGACAGTTCACCTTGAGGGTGTTATAGTTTAACTACACCATAACTCAGTCTCCTAGCCATTCAAAATTCTAAGGTGTATGTTGGCTATAGCATGTTCATGTAGGAATTGGATTACACTAAGAGAGAATCTATCTACCTCGATAGATGAGGAGTAGCCCTATGATGATCATGAGAATCAAGTCCATAAGCTCATGGCCATGGCAGAGTAAATTAATAGAAAGAGTTTCTATTAAGGTTTCCACATCGAACTTGAATCAAATGATTAAATCATATGATAGAAATTAGGGTTTGACGAGTTCATCTTAACGCTAATCTGATCGGAGCTTAAGATAAAAGAAATTAATCACATAGATAGCTGCACCGAGAGGTTTATTTTTAGTTTTAATAGGTTGCCACTATATACTGCTAGGTATCACTGGTGGATTTTAGGAGCAATTAGAATGATTTAGATGATCGATCATTCTAGTTGTCTAAATAAGAAGAGTTCTGATTCATCGAAAGGTGTTTCGATAATGTCGATAATAGAGATCATAACATATTCTATTACCATATAGAACTAAATCTAACTAGGTCACACAAACAAGGGTTAGGATCTAGATATTATCAATTGGACTAACTCAGTTCAATTGATTTGAATTAGATTCAATTAGGTTCAAGAAAATCGTGCTAGCACACGATTGAGCCTAATGTTCTTCTTCTACTATCATTAAAAGTTATCTCAACTGAGCCAAATATGTTTATGCTCACTCAAGTACCTTTACCTGATCTGACTAGAGCTTGTCCAGATTAGAAAAGGATTGTCTTAATTTATGAGATAAATTAGAGACAACACCTGCCACTTTCCGCCACCTCCTAATTCTTGTCTTTTGACTTTGGTCAAACATTGACCTTTGATACTTAGACATCTACCCATGTGTCATGCATCCATAGGAGAGTAGATAGGGACTTGTCCCCTTGCTAGGAAATGGAAAGGAGTGGGTGCATGCCTAGGGAGGCATGCGCCCAATGATAGGGACGCCTGGAGTCCCATATAGATAGGACTCCAGGTTGCTTCTTGGAATCAACTTAGGAGGCGCCAAGGGACTCTACTTTGATCAGTCTTGGTGCCACCTAAGGATGATTTAAGGGTGCTCTCATCTGATTGGATCAGGTGATATCATCCAATCAATCATATTTAGATCTGATTGCACAAAGCGACATGATTGGTTGGGATGATGTGGCACTGCATTGCGCAGCAGGGTCTATATATACCCTGTCTGTGCCTAGCTTTCAAGAAGATCAACTATAGCCCATGCCATAAGACTGCCCCTCTCCCTCCTCCACATCATCTTCTGGTCCTCTCTTTCCTCTTCACACCCAAGGAGATTTGGGCTCCAGTTTGGTGCAATCCAAGCAAGAAAAAGTTGACAAGAAAGAAAGAAGGTAGCACTGCTGCAAGAAACGATTCTAGATCTTCAAAATAAGTTTTGAAGATCCTCCAAATCAGATCCAAATCTGATATTTAGAAAGATGATAAAGAAGAAGAAGATCTCCAGATCCAGTTCAAGTGGATACTGATAGAGGTCAGGCACTTGCATGGCTAGATCCAGAACCTCAGACAATCAGTAGGACCATCATAGGATAATCTGATTATCCAACAAAAGGTATAAATTAAATTTTATTTTATTTTATTTTATTTTATTTTATTAGATCTATAAAATTAGATCTAAAATATCTCAGATCTGATCTAAATTCAAAAGAAAAATTTTTAAAATATCTCTTTTGATCCAAATAGATCTGAATGAACCAAATCCGGGAAATTTGAATTTTCCCTTCAACTGATATCAGAGCAAGGTTCTAATAAATTATTTAGATCTAATTTAAATTTATTTTTAATCTAATAATTAGATAATTTTAGATATCACATGAGATATGATGAGATCTAAAATTAAAAAATTATAATTAAATAATTTAGATCTAAGTTTTATAAGATGCATAACTAGCTGTAAAATAGAATTGTTCTATACATAGTCTTGCATATTCGTAATTTAATTTGATTAAGTTATAATTTTAGATCTATTTATTTACTATTTTTTAATATTATAAATATTATAATAAGATCTAAAAAATAGTAAATAAAATTATTTAATTTTTCAATCATATGAGATATAATGAATGCATGTTTAGACTAGTTGTAGAATAGTTCTACATAATTGTTTAGATTAGAATTTATTTTGATGTGATCAATTTAAATCTAATTTTTTAGATAATTATGAGATAATTTAGATCTAAAAATATGCATGATATGATACATGAGATGTATGCAAAATATGTTTAAAGTTAGATCAATTTTTGTATATGAGATATATGATGTAGATCTAAAACTAGTTTTGTAGTCTTATATTTTTTGATTAAGGCATTTCCCTTGGCCGTCCAGTCATAAGAACAAAGTAGGATTTAAATGCCCTCTCCTTTCCATTCGATGGGGTGTTCTTATGATGTGTAGGGGTGCTGCACGTTCGTCCTTAATCAGAAATCAAGAACTTATTTTCTGCAAAATCCTAGATCCTGAAATCCTAGGATTTTATTTACATATTTTATTTATGAACCCTAAACTTAATTAAGAATTAAGATTATGAAATATATGTTAGATCTAAAATTAAGAATTTTAGATCTAAGACATATTCATAAAATTGGGTTCGGGCTTGGGTAGCTCAATTAGGTCTAAGCGGTTGATCAAATCGAATCAAGAGTTGGTTAGATGGGATCAATAGTGCTTAAATTGACCAGCCTAATAGGATTAAGTCTGGGTCAAGATCGAGTCACATGAGTGATCGATCAAGCTAAGACCTAATTTAGGCTCAGTGGTTAGAGTCTGGATTGTAGGCTAACCCATGATTGAGTTCTGACTCAATAATTTGGTGTCTAAGGTAAGTTTGGCAGATACGACCGACTAGATTTTTAATTGAGAGCTACTCGACTCGAATGCATTTTTATCGAGTTAATGGCATATCCCTTCCACCGATCTCACTTACCTAGCTATATTTGTTGGTTCAGTCCTGATCTGAGATGGTCAATAATTTGATCTAACCCATGCCACTAGGTTAGTCATAATGGTTATGACTATGTCAAGCCTAGTTTAATGAGACCTAAATCAAATTCTCCCTAAGAAAAGATTAAGTCTAAAGATCTTCCACTATTGTAGATGTGCGGGACCCTTTTCGGGATTTGATTGTTCTCAACGGTTGGTTACAGTGGTTCAGTTGCACCAACTGAGAAGATGCAACCATGTCTATTAGGCATTGGATGCTACAAGCTGGAGGATGGATTGAGGCTCAATATTTTGGATACAGTGAGAGACTCAATTAGGAATTCAATCTATGCAAATGGTGGGTCTGACTTAACTAAGGAGTGAGATCAATATTTCGGGCACGGTGAGATTCATGAATTAGAGACCAAGTTTGGAGTGCACCATGATTAGAGAATCATTGGAACAAGAGTTGTTCACTCATTGGCTAACCCATCACCAATAACTATTAGGTAAGGTGATGAGTCAGTTGGATGGGACCGCACCACCCACTTAAAAATCATTAATCATGGAGATTTTCTGCATCTCTATAGAAGAAATGTATAGGAATCTGAAAAAAATAGTGAGAGCTAATTTATTTAAAAATAAAATTTTTAAATAAATTGGTCAAGTCTTAATTATAAATATCTAACTAGAAACTTTGACTCTCTACAGAAAAATGTCTGCATCCAACCCATTAGCACGTATCCTGGACACCCATAAGGCTGACCGAACCCAATTACAAAGATTGGCTTTAGAACTTCAAAATCATTTTGAGATTTCGAGAAGTTAACTCATGTTATTGGATCAGGATCCTTCCACCTTACCAGCTCCATCCATCCACGTTGAACAGAGAGCATCTCTTGAAAAATAAGATGGACGAAGATAACAAGGCTAGATACTACATGTTGGGTACTCGATGTCTGATGAAGCTTCAACAGTGCCAACATGAAGATATCAAGGACTGCCCATCAAATGTTGGCTCACCTGCAAGAGATGTTTGGTGAACAGAGTCGCACAACCAAGTATCGTCACTAAACGACTATTCAAGACTAAAATGCATGATGGGCAATTAGTCTAAGATCATTGTCTGATGATGATCAAGAACTTGAAAGAGCTTGAGAAGCTTAGAGTGAAGTTCGATCTGGATCTATAGAATGATATAATTCTGCAATCCTTGATTGATGCATATGGGCAGTTCATCATGAACTACCATATGCATAAACTTCAAAATTCTCTGGCCGAGCATATGGACATGTTGGTTACTACTGAGCTTTCTATAAAAGGTTCTAAAGGCTCAGTGTTTGCTATGGAATGGACTTCTTCCAAAAGAAAGTCTTTTGAAAAGAAGAAGAAGTCTGTGAAAAAGTAGAAGTCTGTGAAAAAGCAGAAGGTGGAAGGAGGAAAGAAGAAAAAGACAGAGTTGAAGAAGAAGGCCACTGACAAAGAAAAATATTTTCATTGCAATAATGACGACCACTGAAAGCAAAACTACCCTACTTACCTGGCCACCCTGAAGAATAAGAAGGTGGTAGGTCCTTCTAGAGGTATGCTCGTTATTGAGTCTAACCTTATAATTTCTTCTGCATCCAGTTAGATGCTTGACTTTGGTTCTAGTGCTCATTTATGCACTTCTATGCAGGATCTTGAGGATAGCAGGAGGCTGAGGGATGGTGACATGATCCTACGCATCAAAAATAGAGCAAGAATTGCTGCCATGACCATGGGAATCATACCCTCTTTCGACTACCATCTGGTTTAGACTTAGTTTTAAAAGATTGTTATTATGTGCCTGCAGCAAGCAGGAATTTGATTTCTATTTCATGTTTAGCACAAGAAGGCTATGTAATTAGTTTTCTTAAGGACCATTGTAACATTCTTTATGAAAGAAATAAAATTATAAGCTAGTAGTTTCCTTTATTAACAGTCTTTACTAGTTACATATTGATGTATCTATTTTTAATATCAAGCAAAATGTGAATGCCATAAGAACAAAATGACCTAGGGATAGTCCAAATGATGGGTATCTATGGCACCTAAGATCATTATAATATTGCTCATATAGTAGAAGATAGGCTTAACAAATTAAAGAAAATTGGGCTATTGAGTCCGTTGACTTTCGAGTCATATCTAATTTATGAATCTTGTCTTCATGGCAAAATGACTAAGCTTTCTTTTGTAGGACATGGGGAAAGGGCTATGGATCTACTTGTCCTAGTACATACCGATGTGTGCGGCCCATTTGATGTGCCGGCTAGAGGCAACTTTGTCTACTTCATAACTTGTACCAATGATTTATCTCGGTATGCGTACGTGTATCTTATGAGACACAAGTCTGAAGCTTTTGAAAAGTTCAAAAAATTCAGACATGAAGTCGAAAAGCAAACTGAAAAATCCATTAAGATTCTTCGATCAGATCGAGAAGGTGAATATCTTAGTTAGAAATTTCTTGACTATCTCAAAAAAAATGGCATAAGTCTCTCAATGGACTCCACCTGAAATACCTCAACTCAATGAAATTTTCAGAATGGAGGAATCAGACCATATTAGATATGGTTCGATCCATGATGAGCTTCACAGACCTTTCTGATTTTGTTTGGGGATATCAGTCTATTAATTGTAATATACTTACTGAATAGGATTTCCTCTAAAATCATTCCTACCACACCGTATGAGATATGACATGGTAAGAAATCAAGTATTGAGTCATCTCAGAATTTGGGGTTGTCCGGCTCATGTCAAAAAGACAACAAGCGGACAAGTTAGACTTTAGGTCCTTTAGAGCTCGATTCATAGGATATCCTAAAGAGTCATTAGGATATTATTTCTACATTTTAGAAGATCATAATGTGATTGTGAGTCGGACATGCCATCTTTCTTGAAAAATAGTTTATTCAAGATAGCGGCATTGAAAAGTAGATCAAGCTTGATGGGGAAAGTCTCACAAGAGCAATGAGCTAAGGACCAAATGGAACCAAATCAGGTTGAGCCAATACAATCACTACCTCCTCCACCTCATAGATCGAAAAGGATTTTTCCATCCCCCTGAGAGGTACTTAGGTACTATTTTCAAGAGAAAATAGAGAAAATGTTCCTCGTAGGTAATGGAGATTCATGGTGATGATCCTAAAACCTATAACGAGGCTGATATCAGATATTCGACTTCCGAGAAATGGTTAGAGGTAATAAAGTCAGAAATTGACTTGGATGCACTCAAACCAAGTCTGGACCTTGGTAGATCCACCAGAAGGTATAGTACCTATTGGGTGTAAATGGATCTACAAGAGAAAGATTGGTGCAGATGGGAATGTGGAGACATTCAAAGCTAGATTAGTGGCAAAAGGGTATAGTCAATGCATGAAGGCATTGACTATCAGGATACCTTTTCACCAGTAGCTATGCTAAAATCCATCCGCACATTGCTTGCTATTGCAGCCTATTTCGATTATGAAATATGGCAAATGGATGTGAAAATGGCATTCTTAAATGGATATCTTGAGGAAGATATCTATATGGAACAGCCGCTAGGTTTCACATCCAGTGATACTGATCATAAGGTATGCAAGCTGCAAAGGTCCATATATGGACTTAAGCAAGCATCTCGGAGCTGGAATACTCATTTCAATGATGTGATCAAATTATTTGGATTTCATCAAAGAATGAGGAGGAACCATGTATCTTCAAAAAGATCAGTGGGAGCGCTGTTGTCTTCCTCGTATTATACGTGGATGATATCCTCCTTATTAGGAATGATATTCCCATGTTGACCATAGTTAAAATATGGTTATCTAAAGAATTCTCCATAAAAGACCTAGGAGAAGCATCCTTTATTCTAGAAATTAAGGTCTATAGAGATAGACCAAATAGGATGCTAGGACTTTCACAGAAGATATACATAGAGGAAGTGCTAAAGAGGTTTAGCATGAAAAACTCTAAGAGGAGTTTAGTACCCTTTAGACATGGCATTCATCTTTCCAAGAAGATGTGCCCTAGCACACCTAAGGAAATAGAACGCATGAGCAAAATTTCTTATGCTTCAGTAATAGGAAGCCTAATGTATGCCATGTTATATACACGACCTAATATAGCTCATGCTGTAAATGTCACGAGCAGATATCAGTCAAATCTAGGTGAAGAATACTGGACTTCTATGAAGTGTATCCTTAAGTACTTGAGAAGAACTAAGGATACATTGTTAGTTTTTGGAAATGGAGAACTCCAAGTCTAGGGGTATACAGACTCGGACTTTATATCCTTTATAGATGATCGAAAGTCGACATTTGGGAGTCTGTTTGTGTGTAATGATGGTGCTGTCAGTTGGAAGAATTTCAAGCAGACAGTGATAACAAATTTCACCATGGAAGCAGAATACATTGCTGCATCAGAAGCTGCAAAGAAGGCATTCTAGAACAAGAAGTTTGCCACAGAGATCAGAGTGATGCCATCAGATGTCATTCCTCTATACTGCGATAATAATGGCATCATAGCCCTTGCTAAGGAGCTGAGGTCTCACCAAAAATCTAAACACATCGAGCGGTGATACCACCTCATCCGTGATTATCTCGAGAACGGTTATGTCGAGATCAATAGAGTCGATTGCACAGACATTACGGTCGACCCACTTACAAAGCCATTAGGCTAGCAAAAGATCGAAACCCATCTTGAGAAGATAAGACTTAGATTTGTAGCCAATTGGGTTTAGATCAAGTGGGAGTTTGTTAGATGTGTATGCCTTAGAAGTTAGAATTGCCTGACACTTATAATACACTTCTAGGAGCAAAATTATAATTTTGACTATAAATAATAAAATAGGTTATTTTATATTCTAAATATGTATTTAGTGTTTGTGATACATCCTTTGAGTTAATGGTAATGATAATTCATATTTTTAAGAGTTGAAAATTTAAGACATGAATTTTTATTATTAACTCATAAAATGCTCTCGACCGTAGATCATCATGAGGATGGTGATTGATCTGAAAGGTTGGTGTATAATTACTTTTTTATAGTAGATGAATCTTGAGTCTACAGTGTAGAGATACCGAAACGAGAGTATCGGTACTCGTTATAGAATGAGGGCACTGAGCGTGACCACCTCGAGCAGTCATAAGAAAGTCTATCTTCTCATCGATGACTGGGTCAAAGCTGCAATGGTGTGTCTGGTTCTTTGACCTGAGGTGCATCAGCAGTTCACCTTGAGGGTGTTATAGTTTGACTACTCCATGACTCGGTCTCTTAGCCATTCAGAATTCTGAGGTGTATGTTAGCTATAGCATGTCTATTGTAGGAATTGGATTACACCAAGAGAGAATCTATCTACCTCGGTAGATGAGGAGCAGCCCTATGATGATCATGAGAATCAAGTCCATAAGCCCATGGCCATGGCAGAGTGAAATAATAGAAAGAGTTTCTATTAAGGTTTCTACATCGGACTTGAATCAAATGATTAAATCATATGACAGAAATTAGGGTTTGACGAGTTCGCCATAATGCTAATCTGATCGGAGCTTAAGATAGAAAAACTTAATCACATAGGTAGCTGCACCGAGAGGTTCATTTTCAGTTTTGATAGGTTGCCACCATATACTGCTAGGTGTCACTGATGGATTTTGGGAGCAATTAGAATGATTTAGATGATCGATCATTCTAGTTGTCTAAATCAGAAGAGTTCTGATTCATCGAAAGATGTTTTGATGATGTCGATGATAGAGACCATGACATATCCTATTACTATATAGAACTGGATCTAACTAGGTCATACAAACAAGGGTTAGGATCTAGATATCATCAATTGGACTAACTTAGTTCAATTGATTTGAATTAGATTCAATTAGGTTCAAGAAAATTGTACTAACACATGATTGAGCCTAATGTTCTCCTTCTACTATCATTAAAAGTTGTCTCAACTGAGCTAAATATATTTGTGCTCACTCAAATATCTTTACCTGGTCTGACTAGACTTGTCCAGATTAGAAAAGAATTGTCTTAATTTATGAGATAAATTGGAGACAACACCTGCCACTTTCTATCACCTACCAATTCTTATCTTTTGACTTTGGTCAAACATTGACCTTTGACACTTAGACATCTACCCATATGTCATGCATCCATAGGAGAGCAGATAGGGACTTGTCCCTTTGCTAGAAAATGGAAAGGAGTGGGCGCATGCCTAAGGAGGCGTGCGCCCAATGATAGGGATGCCTGGAGTCCCATATAGATGGGACTCCAGGTTGCTTCTTGGAATCAACTTAGGAGGTGCCAAGGGACTCTGCTTTAACCAGTCTTGGCACCACCTAAGGATGATTTGAGGGGGCTCTCATCTGATTGGATCAGGTGACGTCATCCCACTAATCAAATTTAGATCTGATTGCACGAAGCGACGTGATTAGCCGGGATGATGTGGCACTACATGGCACAGCAGGATCTATATAAACCCTATCTGCACCTAGCTTTCAAGAAGATCAACCATAGCCCATGCCACAAGGCTGCCCCTCTCCCTCCTCCATCCATCTTCTGGTCCTCTCTCTCCTCTTCACTCCTAAGGAGATTTAGGCTCCAGTTTGGTGCAATCCAGGCGAGAAAAAGGTGACGAGAAAGGAAGAAGGCAGCATTGCTGCAAGAGACGATTCCAGATCTTCAAAAGGAGTTTTGAAGATCCTCCAAATCAGATCCAGATATGATATTTAAAAAGGTGATAAAGAAAGAGAAGATCTCTAGATCCAGTCTGAGTGGATACCGATAGAGGCCAGGCACTTGCATGGCTAGATCCAGAACCTCAGGCAATCAGCCATCATAGGATAATCTGATTATCTAACAAAAGGTATAAATTAAATCAGATTTAATTTTTTTTATTTTATTTTATTAGATCTATAAAATTAAATCTGAAATATCTCATATCTGATCTAGATTCAAAAGAGAAATTTTTGAAATATCTCTCTTGATCCAATCAGATCTGAACGAACCTGACCTAAAAAATCTAAATTTTTCCTTCATATTCAACGACCTATCTATGCCCCTATTGCCATGTTAGGAATAGTAGAAGAACCTCATCCTAACATGAGCAAGTCGAAGACCTCCGATTATTTAAGATAGGAGGAGGAGAGAGGCCCGTTCAACGATCCATCTATGTCCCTATTGCCATATTAGGAATAGGAGGAGAACCTCGTCCTAACATGAGCAAGTCAAAGACCTCCTGATTATTTAAGACAGAAAGAGAGGAGAGGCCCGTTCAATGGCCCATCTGTGCTCCTATTGCCATGTTAGGAAATAGGAGGAGAACCTCATCCTAACATGAGCAAGTCGAAGACCTCTGATTATTTAAGATAGGAGGAGGGGAGAGGCCTTATTCAACGGTCCATCTGTGCCCCTATTGTTATGTTAGGAATAGGAGAAGAACCTCATCTAACATGAGCAAGTTGAAGGCCTCTAGTTATTTAAGATAGGAGAAAGAGAGAGGCCCATTCAATGACCCATCTGTGCCCCTATTGCCATGTTAGGAATAGGAGGAGAACCTCATCCTAACATGAGCAAGTCGAAGGCCTTCAGTTATTTAAATAGAAGAAGGGGAGAGGCCCATTCAATGGCCCATCTGTGCCCCTATTGCCATGTTAAAAATAGGAGGAGAACCTCATCCTAATATAAGCAAGTCGAAGACCTCCGGTTATTTAAGACAGGCCCATTCAAGATCCATTATGCTTCTATTATCAAGTTAGGAGCAGGAGAAGAACCTCGTCCTAACATGAGCAAGTCGAAGATCTCCCGATTATTTAAAGACAGGAGAGAGGAGAGGCCCATTCAATGGTCCATCTGTGCCCATATTGTCACGTTAGGAATAGGAGGAGAACCTCGTGCTAACATGAGTAAGTCGAAGATCTTCGATTTAAGATAGGAAAGAGGAGAGAGGCCCTATTCAATTAGAAATGGAACCTCATCCTATAGTCCCTCTTATTGCCATGTTAGGAATAGAAGGAGAACCTCGTCCTAACATGAGCAAGTCGAAGATCTCCGATTATTTAAGATAGGAGGAGGAAGAGAGGCCCATTCAACGGCCCATCTGTGCCCCTATTGCCATGTTAGGAATAGGAGGAGAACCTCATCCTAACATGAGCAAGTCGAAGACCTCTGATTATTTAAGATAGAAGGAGGAGAGAGGCCTATTCAATGGCCTCATCTATGCTCCTATTGCCATGTTAGGAATAGGAGGAGAACCTCATTTTAACATGAGCATGTCGAATACCTCCGATTATTTAAGATATGAGGAGGAGAGAGGTCCATTCAACGGCCCATCTGTGCCCCTATTGCCATGTTAGGAATAGGAGGAGAACCTCGTCCTAGCATGAGCAAGTCAAAGACCTCCAGTTATTTAAGATAGAATGAAGAGAGAGGCCCATTTAATGGCCCATCTATGCTCCTATAGTCCATTAGGAACATGAGGAGAATCTCATCCTAACGTGAGCAATGTCGAGGGCCTCGTTCATTTTAGATGAGATGAGAAGAGAGGTCCTGATTCGGTTGGTGATAAGATCTCTCTCGAGCTTCAACTTCAATAGAAGATAAGATCTCCTCCAACCTCGATCAGAAATAAGATCTACCTCGAGTTTCAACCTCAATAGGAGATAAGATCTTCTTCAATGTTGACTGGAGATAAGATCTCTCCCGAGCTTCAACTTCAACGTCAACAAGAGATAAGATCTCCTTCAACCTCGACTAGAGATAAGATCTCCTCCGAGTTTCAACGTCAACCTCAACAGGAGATAAGATCTCATTCAAACTCAACTTGAGATAAAATCTTTTTCGAGCTTCAACATCAATAGGGGATAAGATCTTCTTCAATCTTGATTGGAGATAAGATCTCCCTCAAGTTTCAACGTTAATGTCAACAGGAGATAAGATCTCCTTCAACCTCGACTGAAGATAAGATCTCTCTCGAGCTTCAACGTCAACCTCAATAGAAGATAAGATCTCCTTCAACCTTGGTAGGAGATAAGATCTCCTCCGAGCTTCAACCTCAACGAGTGCAGAGTCCAGAAAAGAACTTTGACAGTCGTCTTTTTGTACTTCCTTTTTTCGAATTTCGAACTTGAGAGTGGGAAGACTATTATTGGGGATAAACTCCACCCCCACCGAAGTCCAGTGTGATGCTTAGCCTAATGCAACTGATAATCATGAAAGAGCTTCGATCGAAAATTCTCACTCCAGCAGTCGAATCCCAATTGAACTTCTTTAGCAGTCGAACTCCTCTAGCGGTCGAACCCCTCCCGGACTCCCTCCAATGGCTGAACTCCTTTCAAATTTCTTCAGGAGCCAAACTTCTTCTGAACTTCTCCTTCAGTTGGATTCCTCCAGGAGCCAAACTTCTTCTAGACTTTTCCTTCAGTCAAATTTTTTCAGTGGATTACTTCTAGATTTTAGCTAGAATTCCTCTCGAATGTTCTCCTTAGCCATATTCTCTTTAGGAGTCCAAACTCCTCTAGAATTGATATATGTCAAAGTTCTTCATCAACCAACACCTGCTTTCTCCAAACTTCGACTATTAAATCTTGACGAACAGGTACATTATGATAGGCGACACCTCTCTCTCCGTAGCAAACCCCACATAGTCTTGAGTGGACCACTACTGAATGGTTATGGCTGTCACTATTGAAAAAAAAATCTAATTTTTTGGATCAGATTCATTCAGATCTGATTAGATCAAGAAAGATATTTTAAAATTTTTTTCCTTAGATGCAGATTAGATCTGAGACTTTTCAGATATGATGTTATTGATCTAATAAAAAAAAATAAAATAAAACTAAGAATAAATTAAATCTAATTTAATTTTACCTTATTCTAGGTAATCTGATTATCCTGTGATGATCTTGAAGTCTGCTTGAGGTTCTGGATCTAGCCACGCAAGTGCCTGACCTCTACCGGTATTCACTTGGGTAGGATCTGGAGATCTCCTTTTTCTTTATCACCTCTCCAAAAATTAGATCTAGATATGATTTTGAAGATATTCAAAACTCCTTTCAAAGATGTGAGTTGTCTCTTGCAGCAGTGCTGCCTTCTTCCTTTTCCTATCGCCTTTCTCTTGCTTGGATCGCACCAAACTTGTGTCCAAAAATTCTTGGGCGTGGATAGGAGAGAAAACACCTGAAGGTGGTGTGGAGGAGGAAGAGAGGCAGCCTTGTGGCATGGGCAATGGGTCAAGCCTCTTTGATCTTGGCGCAGATAGGATTTTTATAGACCCTGTTGCGCCATGCAGTGCCACATCATCCCGATCAATCATGACCTTTTGTGTAATTAGATCTAAATCTGATTGATGGGATGACATCATCTGATCCAATCAGATGAGAGGCACTCTGAATCATCCTTAAATGGCACCAAGACTGATCAAAGATAAATCTTTGGTGCCACCTAGGTAGAGTGCATGAAGCAACCTGGAGTCCCATCTGTATGGGACTCCAAGCATCATCATCTTTGGGTGCATGCCTCCCTAGGCATGCACCCCCTCTGTTTCCTCTTTTTAGTAGGGCGACAAATCCCCATCTTCTCTCCTTTGGGTGCATGACACATGTGCAGATGTCTAAGTATCAAAGGTCAATGTTTGACCAAAGTTAAAAATAGGATATAGCAGGTGACGAAAAATGGTAGGTGTTGTCTCAAATTTATCTCATAAATTAAGACAATTCTTTTCTAACCTGGGCAAGCTCCAGTCAAACCAAGTAAATATTTTTGAGTAAGCCCAGACACATTTGGCTCAATCAAGACAAACTTTAATGATAATTAAAGGAGAATATTAGGCTCAATCGTGTGCTAGCATGATTTTTTTTAATCTAATTGAATCTAATTCAAATCAATTGAATTGGATTAGTCCAATTGATGATATCCATATTGAAACCCTTGTTTGTGTGATCCAGTTAGGTTCAGTTCCGTATGGTAATGAGATATATCGTGATCTCTATCATCGACATCATCGAAACATCTTTCGATGGATCAGAACTTTTCTGATTCAGACAACTAGTATGATTGATCATCTAAATCATTCTAATTGCTCTCAAAATCCACCAATGACATCTAGCAGCATATAATGGCAATCCATCAGAACTGAAAATGAATCTCTCGGTGCAATTATCTGTGCGATTAAGTTCTTCTATCTTAAGCCCCAACTGGATTGGGGTTAAGGTAATCTCATCAAATCCTAATATCCATCATATGATTAATCATTCGATTCAAGTCCAATGTGAAAACCTTAATAGAAACTCTTTCTATTATTTCGCTTTACCATGGCCATGGGCTTATGAACTTGATTCTCATGATCATCATAGGGCTACTCCTCATCTATCGAGGTAGATAGATTCGCTATTGGTGCAATCCAATTTCTACAATAAACATGCTATAGCCAACATATACCTCAATATTCTGAATGGCTAGAAGATCTAGTCATGGTGTAGTCAAACTATAACACTCTCAAGATGAACTGCCGATGCACCTCAGATCAAAGAATCAGACACACAACTACAGCTTCGAGCCAGTCATCGACGAGAAGGTAGACTTCCTAATGACTGCTCGAGGTGGTCATGCTTAGTGCCCTTATTCTCTAACGAGTACCTATACTTTCGCTTTGGTATCTCTATACCATAGACTCAAGACTCATCTACTATAAAGAAGTGATTGTATACCAACCTTTCGGATCAATCACCATCCTCATGATGATTCTACGATCAGGAGCATTTTATGAGTTAATAATAAAAATTCATGTCTTAAATTTTCAACTCTTGAAAATAAAAACTATCATTATCGTTAACTCAAGGGATGTATCATAGAAACTAAATAAATATTATGATAGAAAATAATTTATTTTATTATTTATAATCAAAATTATAATTTTGCTCTTAGAAGTGTATAACAAGTGTCAGTCAATTCTAGCTTATAAGGCACACATATTTAACAAACTCCCACTTGACTTAAAACCAATTGGCTATAAATCTAAGTTCCATTTTCTCAAGGTGGGTTTCGATCTTCTGCTGATCTAACGACTTTATAAGTGGGTGTACTGCATTGTCTGTAGAGTCGACTCTCTTGACCTCGATGTATCCTTTCTCGAGGTAATCATGGATGAGGTGGTATTGCCGCTCGATGTGTTTGGATTTTTGGTACGACCTCAACTCCTTAGCAAGGGCTATGGCACCATTATTATCGCAGTATAGAGGAATGGCATCTGATGGCATCACTCCGATCTCTGTGGCAAACTTTTTATACCAGAATGCCTCCTTTGTAGCTTCTGACGTAGCGATGTATTTTGCTTCCATGGTGGAATCTACTATTACTATCTATTTGGAGCTCTTCCAACTGACAGCACCACTATTATACACAAATAGATTTTCAGATGTCGACTTTCGATCATCTATATCGGATATAAAATCCGAGTTTGTATATCCTTAGACTTTGAGTTCTTCATTACCAAAAATCAAGAACATATCCTTAGTTCTTCTTAAGTACTTAAGGATACATTTCATAGAAGTCCAGTGTTCTTCTCTTGAATTTGACTGATATCTACTTGTGACACTCACAACATGGGCTATATCAGGTCGTGTACATAACATGGCATACATGAGGCTCCCTATTGCAGAAGCATAAGAGATCTTGCTCATGCATTCAATCTCCTCTAATGTGTTGAGACATATTCTTGGAGAGATGAATGCCATGTCTGAAGGGTATCAATTTTCTCTTGGAGTTTTCCATGCTAAACCTCGTTAGCACTTTCTCTATGTACATCTTCTGTGAAAGACCTAGGATCCTGTTCGATCTATCTCTATAGACTTTGATTTCAAGAATGAAGGATGCTCCTCCTAGATCTTTCATGAAAAATTCTTTAGATAACCATATTTTAACTGTGGTCAACATGAAAATATCATTCCTAATAAGGAGAATATCATCCACGTATAGTACAAGAAAGACAATAGCGCTCTCACTAATCTTTTTGAAAATACATGGTTCCTCCTCATTCTTGATGAAACTAAATAATTTGATTACATCATTAAAATGAGTATTCCAGCTCGAGATGCATGCTTAAGTCCATATATGGATCTTTGCAGCTTGCATACTTTGTAATCAGTATCACTGGATGTGAAATCCAGTGGCTGTTCCATATAGATATCTTCCTCAAGATATCCATTTAAGAATGTTGTTTTCACATCTATTTGCCAAATTTTATAATCAAAATAGGCTGCAATAGCAAGCAAAGTGCGAATGAATTTAAGCATGGCTACTGTTAAGAAGGTATCCTTATAGTCAATGCCTTCGCACTGACTATAATCTTTTGCCACTAATTTAGCTTTGAATGTCTCTACATTTCTATTTACACTAATCTTTCTCTTGTAGATCCATTTACACCCAATAGGTACTATACCTTTTGATGGATCTACCTTGGTCCAGACTTGATTTGAGTGCATCGAGTCAATTTCTGACTTCATTGTCTCTAACCATTTTTCGAAGTCGATATCTGATATCACCTCGTTATAGATTTTAGGATCATCAACATGAACTCCATTACCTACGAGGAATATTTTCTCTACTTCCTCTGAAATAGTACCTAAGTACCTTTCAGGGGGATGGGAAATCCTTTTCGATCTTCGAGGTGGAGGAGGTAATGATTGTATTGGCTCAACCTAATTTGGTTCCAAAGGATCCTTAGCTCTTTACTCTTGGAAGACTTTCTTCTCTAGCTTGATCTGCTTTCTAATGTCGCCATCTTGAATAAACTATTTTTCAAAAAAGATGGCATGTCGACTCATAATCACATTGTGATCTTCTGGAATGTAGAAATAATATTCTAATAACTCTTTAGGATATTCTATGAATCGAGCTCTAGAAGACCTATAGTCTAACTTGTTTACTTGTTGTCTTTTGACATGAGCCAGATAACCCCAAATTCTGAGATGACTCAGACTTAGTTTCTTACCATGTCATATCTCATATGGTATGGTAGGAACGATTTTAGAAGAAACTCTTTTCAGTAAAATATAGCAATTAACGAACTGTGTCCCTAAAAAAAATAGGGAAGGTCTGTGAAGCTCATCTTGGATCGGACCATATCTAATAGGGTCCGATTCTTCCATTCTGAAGTTTCATTGAGTTGAGGTATTCTAGATGGAGTCCATTAAGAGACTATGCCATTCTACTTGAGATAGTTCAGGAATTTCTGACTAAGGTATTCACCTCCTCGATCTGATTGAAGAACCTTAATAGATTTTTCAGTTTGCTTTTCTACTTCATGTCTGAATTCTTTAAACTTTTTAAAGGCTTCAGACTTGTGTCTCATAAGATACACATACCCATATTGAGATAAATCATCGATGAAGGATATGAAGTAGATAAAATTGCCTCTAGCCTGCACATCAAATGGGCCACACACATCAGTATGTACTAGGGCAAGTAAATTCATGGCCCTTTCCCCATGTCCCACGAAAGGGAGTTTAGTTATTTTGCCATGAAAACATGATTCATAAATTGGATATGACTTGAAAGTCAATGGACTCAATAGTTTGATTTTCTTCAATTTATTAATCCTATCTTCTGCTATATGACCTAGTCTAAGGTGCCATAAATACCTATCATTTGGACTATCCCTAGGTCATTTTGATTTTATGGCATTCATATTTTGCTTGATATTAAAAATAGATACATCAATATGTAACTGATAAAGACGGTTAATAAGAAAACCACTTGCAATTTTATTTTTTTCATAAAGAATGTTACAATGGTCCTTAAGAAAACTAATTACATAGCCTTCTAATGCTAAACATGAAACAGAAATCAAATTTTTGCTTACTGCAGGCACATAATAACAATCCCTAAGTACTAAATCTAAATCAGATGGTAGTCGAAGAGGGTAGGTTCCTATGGCCACAGCAGCAATCCTTATTTTGTTTTCAATGCATAGGATCATCTCACCATCCCTCAGCCTCCTGCTATTCTCAAGACCCTGCATGAAAGTACACAAATGAGCACTAGAACTAGAGTCAAGCATCCAACTGGATGTAGAAGAAATCGTAAGGTTATATTCAATGATGAGCATACCTTCAGAAGGACCTGCCTCCTTATTCTCCAGGGTGGCCAGGTATGTAGGGCAGTTCTACTTTCAATGGCCATCAATATTATAATAAAAATACTTTTTTTTGTCAGTGGCCTTCTTCTTCAGCTCTGCCTACTATTTCATTCCTTCTTCTACCTTCTGTCTTTTCACAGAATTCTTCTTCTTTCCAAAAAATTTTCTCTTGAAAGAAGTTCGTTCCATAGTTAATACTGAGCCTTTAGAACCTTTCATTGAAAGCTCAACAGTAACCAGCATGTTCATAAGCTCGGCTAGAGTATTTTGAAGTTTATGCATATGATAGTTCATGATGAACTACCCATATGCATCAGTCAAGGATTGCAGAATTATATCATTCTGCAGATCCAGGTTCAACTTCACTCCGAGCTTTTCAAATTCTTCCAAGTTCTCGATCATTATCAGATAATGATCTTGGATTGATTGCTCATCACGTATTTTAGTCTTGAATAGTCATTTAGTCACCTAATATTTGACTGCATGACTCTGTTCACCAAACATCTCTTGCAGTGAGCCAATATTTGGCGAGCAGTCTTGATATCTTCATGTTGGCGTTGAAGCTCATCAGACATCGAGCCCAATATATAGTATCTGGTCTTGTTATCTTCGTCCGTTCACTTATCAAGATACGCTCTCTGTTCAGTGGATGGACGAGCTGGTAAGGTGGGAAGATCCTGGTCTAATACATGAGTTAACTTCTCAGAACCCAAAATAATTTCGAAGTTTTAGAGCCAATCCTTATAATTGGATCCGATCAGTCTATGGGTGTCTAGGATACGTGCTAGTAGGTTGGAGCAGATATTTTGCTTTTTCTATAGAGAGTCAAAGTTTTTAGTTAGATATTGTAATTAAGACTTGACCAATTTATTTAGAAATTTAATTTTTAAATAAATTAGCTTGCACTATTTTCTTGGATCCCTACACTTTCTCTGTAAAGATGCAAAAATCTTCATGATTATAGATTTCTAATGGGTGGTGCAGTCCCACCAACTGACTCATCACCTCACCTAATAGTTATTGGTGATGGATTAGCCAATGAGTGGATAACTCTTATCCAATGATTCTCTAATTATGGTGCACCCAAACTTGATCTCTAATTCATGAATCTCACCATACCCAAAATATTGATCCACTCCTTAGTTAAGTTAGATCCATCATTTGCATAGATTGGATTCCTAATTAGATCTCTTACTATATTTAGAATATTGAGCCCAATTTATCCTTCAGCTTATAGCATTTAATGCCTAACAGACATGGTTGCATCTTTTCGGTGCAACTGAACCACTGTAATCAGTCGAAAATAATCAATCTCGAGAAGGGCTCGCATATCTATAATGGTGGAAGACCTTAGACTTAATCTTTTCTTAAGGAGATTTGATTTAGGTCTCTTTAAACTTGACTTACAATAGCCATAACAATTATGACTAACCTAGTGGTATGGATTAGCTTGGATTGTTAACCATCTTAGATCAAAACTAAGTCGACAAATATGGCCAGGTAAGTAAGATCGATGGAAGGGATATGCCATTAACTCGATAAGAATCCATTCGAGTCGAGTAGCTCTTAATTAAAAATCAATCGATCGTATCTGCCAGACTTATCTTAGACACCAAATTATTGAGCCAGAATCAATCAGGTTAGCCTACAATCTAGACTCTAACCACTGAGCCTAATGAGGTCTTAGCTTGATTAATCACTCATGTGATTCGATCTTGATCCAGAGTTAATCCTATTAGGCTGGTCAATTTAAGCACTCTTGATCTCATCTAACCAACTCTTGATTTGGTTTGATCAACCGCTAGACCTAATTGAGCTACCCAAGCTCGAACCCCATTTTATGAATATATCTTAAATCTAAAAATTCTTAATTTTTAGATTTAATATATTTTATAATCTTAATTCTTAATTAAGTTTAGGGTTCACAAACAAAATATGTAAATAAATCCTAAGATTTCAGGATCTAGGATTTTGCAGAAAATAAGTTTTAAATTTTTGATTAAAGATGAATGCACAGCAACCCTACACATCATAAGAACACCCCATCGAATGGGAGGAGAGAGCATTTAAATCCTACTTTATTCTTATGACTGGACGGCTAAGGAGAATGCCTTATTCAGAAATATGAAAACTACAAAACTAGTTAGATCTATATCATATATTTCATATATAAAAAATTGATCTAACTATAAATATGTTTTGTATACATCTTCATGTATCATATCATGCATATTTTTATATCTAAATTATCTCATAATCATCTAAGAAATCAAATTTAAATTGATTATATCAAATTAAAATCTATTCTAGATAATTATGTAGAACTATTCTATAATTAGTCTAAACATGCATTCATCATATCTCATATGAATAAAAATTAAATAACTTTATTTTCTATTTTTAGATCTTATTATAATATTTATAACATCAAAAAATAATAAATAAATAGATCTAAAAATTATAACTAATCAAATTAAATTATAATCATGCTACACTATACATAGAATAATTCTATTCTATAATTAGTCATGCATCTTGTACAACTTAGATCTAAATTATTTAATTTTTAATTGTTAATTTTTAATCTAATCACATCTAATGTGACATCTGAAATCATCAAATTATTAAATTAAAATTAAAATAAAATTAGATCTAATAAAAATGCAATCTGGCTCTGATATCAGTTGAAAGGGAAAATCTAGTTTTTCGGATCAGGTTCGTTCAAATCTGATTAGATTAAGAGAGATATTTCAAAAATTTTTCTCTTAGATCCAAATCAAATTAAAACTTTTTAGATTTGATATTATTAATCTAATAAAAAAATAGAATAAAATTAAGAATAAATTAAATCTAATTAAATTTTATCTTGTTGTGGGTAATCTGATTATCCTATGATGATCCTGATGTCTATCAGAGGTTCTGGATCTAGCCACGCAAGTGCCTGGCCTCTACTAGTATCCACTCAGATAGGATCTAGAGATCTCCTCATTCTTTATCATCTCTCCAAAAATTAAATCTGGATCTGATTTTGAAGATCTTCAAAACTTCTTTCAAAGATGTGAGTTGTCTTTTGCAGTAGTGCTGTCTTCTTCCTTTTCCTGTCACCTTTCTCTTGCTTGGATCGCACCAAACTTGTGCCCAAAAATTCTTGGGCATGGATAGGAGAGAGAACACCTAAAGATGGCATGGAGGAGGAAGAGGGGCAGCATTATGGCATGGGCAATGGGTCAAGCCTCTTTGATCTTGGCACAGATAGGATTTTTATAGATCCTATTGTGCCATGCAATGCCACATCATCCCAGCCAATCATGGCCTTTTGTACAATCAAATCTAAATCTGATTGATGGAATGACATCATCTGATCCAATCAGATGAGAGCTCCTTTAAATCATCCTTAGATAGTGCCAAGACTGGTCAAAGACAAGTCTTTAGCACCACCTAGGTAGAGTGCATGAAGCAACCTAGAGTTTCATCTATATGGAACTCCAGGCGTCATCATCTTTGGATGCACACCTTCCTAGGCATGGGCCCCCTCCCTTTCCTCTTTTTAGCAGGGGGATAAATCTCCATCTTCTCTCCTATGGGTGCAAGACACATCGGCAGATGTCTAAGTGTCAAAGGTCAACGTTTGACAAAAGTCAAAAATAGGATTTAGTAGGTGATGGAAAATGGTAGGTGTTGTCTCAAATTTATCTCATAAATTAAGACAATCCTTTTCTGATCTGGACAAGCTTCAGTCAGATCAAGTAAAGATTTCTGAGTGAACCCATACACATTTGGCTCAGTCGAGATAAACTTTAATGATAATTAAAGGAGAACATTAGGCTCAATCGTGTGCTAGCATGATTTCTTTGAACCTAATTAACTCTAATTCAAATTAATTGAATTGGATTAGTCCAATTGATGATATCCATATTGAAACCTTGTTCGTATGATCTAGTTAGATTCAATTCCATATGGTAATGAGATATATCGCGATCTCTATCATCGACATCATTGAAACACCTTTTGATGGATCAAAACTTTTCTGATTTAGACAACTAGTATGATTGATCATCTAAATCATTCTAATTGCTCTCAAAATCCACCAGTGACACCTAGCAGCATATGGTGGCAATCCATCAGAACTGAAAATGAACCTCTCGATGTAGTTACCTATGTGATTAAATTCTTCTATCTTGAGCTATGACTGGATTGGGGTTAAGGTAATCTCGTCAAACCCTAATATCCATCATATGATTAATCATTCGATTTAAGTCCAATGTGAAAACCTTAATAGAAACTTTTTCTATTATTTTACTCTGCCATGGCCATGGGCTTATGGACTTGATTCTCATGATCATCATAGGGCTACTCCTCATCTACCGAGATAGATAGATTTTTTGTTGGTGCAATCCAATTTCTATAATGAACATGCTATAGCCAACATACAACTCAGAATTTCGAATGGCTAGGAGATCCAAACATGGTGTAGTCAAACTATAACACCCTCAAGGTGAACTATCGATGCACCTCAAATCAAAGAATCAGACACACAACTGCAACTTCGAGCCAGTCATCGATGAGAAGGTAGACTTCCTAATGACTGCTCGAGGTGGTCATGCTCAGTGTCCTCATTCTCTAATGAGTACTTGTACTCTCGCTCTGGTGTCTCTACCCCGTAGACTCAAGACTCATCTACTAAAAAGAAGCGATTGTACACCAACCTTTTGGATCAATCACCATCCTTATGATGATCTTACGGTTAGGAGCATTTTATAAGTTAATAATAAAAATTCATGTCTTAAATTTTCAACTCTTGAAAATAAGAACTATCATTGCCATTAACTCAAGGGATGTATCACAGATACTAAATACATATTGTGATAGAAAATAATTTATTTTATTATTTATAGTCAAAATTATAACTTTGCCCTTAGAAGTGTATAATAAGTGTCAGCCAAATCTGACTTCTAGGGCAGACATATCTAACAACTATCAGTCTGTGACAGACGACACCCTTCTCTTCGTAGCAAATCCCATGCGATTCCGAGTGGCCCTCTATCGGACGGTTATGGCTATCACTATCAGTCTGCTACAGGCGATACCTCTTCCTCTTCATAATAAATCCCATGTAGTTCCGAGCGGCCCACTACCGGATGATTATGGCTGTCATTATCAATCCATTACAGGCTCCATCTATAAAAAAGGATCCTCCAGATACGTTTTCTCTGAGCTCTCTTCTCCTTTCCGAAATTCTGCTAAACTCTTTCCTGAGCACTCCATTTCTGTTGGTCAGAAGAGCTGACTTGATCGTCGGAGGGTCCTGCCAGAGCCACCACCACCGACTTTGGACGAGACTTCATTTTGCAGGTCACCAACGGCGATCTTTCTTTTCTCAACTCCAGCTCGATCCGACGTCGATCAGATTCTGCACCAACAATTTTGATTTCGATTTTGGTTATGAACCAAATGCTTAAGAGGATTCGATCATTCCAATTTTCATTCCAATCCACTTCAATTCTGATTTTAATTTCGATTTTGATTCCGATCGTGAACTAAGCACCCCCTAAATAGTAACCAAATTTAATAACATATGATTAATAGTTTATACATAAAATAAAAATATATATAAATAATATGAATGAAAAAATAGAAAAATATCATAGTTTTATCAAAAAAATCAATAAAAGATAATTTTGTCAATACAGAAATCTATCCCTCAATACTCCATCCATCCTTCCTTGTATCTTCCTAAATTTGAAGAATGCAAATTGATGAATTAAGATGGATGGGCAATCCCTTTTTTTCATATATTCTTTCTATAATTTTTTGAATCAAATGATGGATGGATATTATCCGTTCTTCCAAATGCATCCATCCATTCTCTCATAACCCCAACCAAATACAGGATAAAGAAAAGTATGAATTAAAAAAAATTATATATTTGAATTTTTGTAGTCAAACAAAGACCGCCATGAAGTCCTTGTGGAAAGACTTTGGTATCCTTCGGTAGTTGAACAAAAAATCTAATGTTGAACAGGATTCTCTGTGGTACTTAAAAAATACCGTAGGATGCTAAGTATGGTTGATGCTATCCATCATAAGATAAACAGCTATCCAAACTATTCAAATACTATTGGAGTTTATAAATTCCTTTCTTTTTAGTATTTAATGCGCATGTGTGAGCATGCGCATGGCCATCCATGGTGGACAACATCCAATCATGCATAGTATTCTATAATATTTTTTGAGTATTGCAGAGTATCCATTCTTGATTATAAGATCCATGTACCTATGTGCTCATATAATTGCCTTTTAATTATTTGTATTTTATCATTTCACCACCAAAACCCTGGCCTGGTTGGAGTGCATAAATGGTAGAGGATGAGAAATAAACCCTCTCAGTTTCTCTAGAACAAAATTTTAGCACGGCCTTGTCTTCTTTTTCCTTTTGTTGTTAGCATTTGTTGTTGACTTGTTATTTGCCATTTGCCTTGAGTAGTGTTGTGAGAAGCTCTTTTTTATATTTGTCATGTAACTTATTTTTTGTTGAAAAGCTTGTTTAATGCATAAAAGATTTTTTTTATACTATATGGCACAAAGGAGTTGGTCATGAAAATTATTGCCAAATATGGGGATGGTTTAATATCAATCTGCTTAATCAGTATTAGTAAGCCAGAGAAACATTTTTGTTGTCAAAAATTTTGTCCATTTTCTACTGAAATAGATTGAAATATGAGAACAAGATTAAGTTCATGTTCTGCATTATTCGCTCCAAGTAAAGTTAATCTGATCCAATTGAAGCCAACTCAACTTGCCTTACTTGCAAACCTAAATTTATAGATAAGATTCATGTTTCCAACTTGATTCTACAATAAGAAAATCATACAACAAAAATCATATGAAAGTTGCTTTACTACAATGTGTCCGAAAGCTATCCTATTGCTTCATCTTTTATTTGGCTGAACATTCTAAATTTTTTTCACTAGTAGTTTTATGTTTATTCAACCAGCGTAAAAGAAAGTTACACGTCAAGTTACTCTCTAAGGTCAAATATTGTGTAGTGCAAATATTGCTCTAGGGGCTTCTAGCTTAAAATTCTCTTTGATATATGCGGGAAATCTTGTTCATGCTATTTTGCATGACTTTGAAAACAAGCTTTAACTACCATTTCTTTAATTCCAAGCAAAAATACTGTTAATTGGACTTTAGAGAAATCATTATGTAATATAGGAAGGCCCTCCTTGTAAAACTTCAAACCATATCATGCCAATGAGTACTCTTATCCATCCATACACATGCATCCATCCAACGTGCGCGCACGCGCGCGCGCGCGCACACACACACATATATATATAGAGAGAGAGAGAGTTCAACGTGGCTCCTTCTGCACCAATCCGAGGTCTGATCTAGCCATCTCTCCAAGCATTTAATCTCAATCAATGGGTTGCAAGCTTAACAAGTGTTGTGTAACCTCCTTCATTCTAACAACAAAAGGAAGGAAAAAAAAAGAATCAGTTTGACCGAGAGGGAGGGTAGCCGGCACCTCTCTCTCTCTCTCTCTCATAATGAGGCTAGTAATTTAGATAGGCCACCTTATATTCCTCCTTTGACTGAGACTACAAGTAGAAATATCACTTCTTGATCTATATTTATAAGTACCAAAGCAGGATTAAAACACTTATTTCAGAGATAAACAACAACAAAGAAAGGTAACAACATAACATAGTACGGAATAAATACCTATGGTTAAAGCTAAACATTAACATTGAAGGACTAAACACTTAGGAGGGAGATTTGCTCGCTGACTTCTTGTTTGCTAGATGAGAGTAAATACTCAACATGTAATAAATATGATAACAGTTGCTATGATAAATATGAACTATGAAGCATAAACACTAAATCTGGTACAATGAGGACTAGCATTGCCTGAGAAAACATCAAATGTCTGGTAACATGATGGTCCTAACGAAGTTCTCTCCAAGTAAATAGCATGAAAGAAGGGTAACAAGATAAATTTAGTACAGTATGAACACTTGATGTCACATGGTAAACGTTTAAATTGAAATAATGAATATTTACAATCTACCGCATAAGCAGAAAAAGGGGGAGATGCTCTGATTCTTGCTTGCCAGATGTACACTTACGATGCAATAATAAAGACAGTATGTCTAGAATAAATAAAATTCTTTATGAATGAACACTAATTCTGGAGAAGTAAATATTAGATGTATGCCTTATAAGTTAAGTTGACTGATACTTGTAAACACTCTAAGGATATAGTTTATAATTTTAATAAGTCAAAATTATAAACTATGTCTTTAGAGTATTTACAAATGTCAACTAATTTAGCTTTTAGAGTATACATCTAACTGTAGCAACCAGATCTAGGGTTTTACAGGTAGATCTTAAAACTTTTTTAACATCTTACATAAATAAATCTAAAATTTATTTAAATAACCATATAAACACCCAAATCTCAGATCTATTACATGATTAAGACATGATATTAAATTAAAAATTAAAATTAAATAAGAAAGAAAAAGGTTGATCAAATCAACCTAGATTTACACTACATTAAATGCAGGTATGAAGTTTATAGATTAGATCTATTACCTGAGCAAGTTTAGATGTTTTAACTTGCTGATCTGGGCTTGAAGATGAAGTCACGAGTCGCACATGCATCCCACCTCTAGGAGTCGTCCACATGAGCCTACGATTTCTGATCTAAAATTTGATGTAGGAAATCAGCACAGCATGTTAGTACTGTGCTGATCCTTCTTCGATGGTCGATCCGATGCTTCCTTCCTCAAAATTTAGACTTTCCAAAATATGAGAAGGAAGATGAGAGTTTGCTGATATGAGACTCTCTCAAAATAAACTCAAAAGAAAGGAGGAGAGATTGAAAATAAAACAGCCCTTGAAGAAGATCCTCTTCTTCTTCTCTTTTTTCTCACCTAAACACTTAGTTTGGTGCCTATGGAACCCCCATGCCCAAGGATCCTCTTTCTCTGATTTTTGCATACTCTAAACCTCTCCCAAAGCTCTGTATTCTATGAAAAAATTAGAACAAAATTCCTCCAATAAATAGAAAAAAAGAAGAGTCCAAGTTAGGTCAAATTCCTAGACTAGAAATATCTAAACATGGAAAGTAGTTGGGGTGCCCAACTCTTGGGCACCTCCATAATTTTTGGCGTGGACTAGCAATGGAGGGTACATAAAAAAGGAGATTATTTTCATAGAATAAGAGAAGAATTAATTAAAAGAGGAGATGGCACTCAAGGAAAGATGTTTTGGTCAATAAAGATTCTATCTCATAGAATCCTAAGCAAAACCAATTCCTCCTTTGACTTGGTCTTCCACCTAACTTCTAAATATGACTTGGAGGGAGAGAGGAGGCATGAAAATTAGGAAGAAAGGAATTTTTCATGAAAAATACCTAAAAAATAGGTATAGAGGGCGTTGGGACCAAGGTGGCGTAAGAAGATAGAGAGTCCTAGTCACACCAAGACTCCTATTTTGACTTGGTCAAACAAGATCTTTTAATCAAATAAAATTAAGATTAAACCAACTCAATTAAATAAGGTCCTAACTCATTTAAGGACTTAATTAAATTAGATTAAATTAAATTTAATTCTAATTTATTTTCTAATTAAATTAAAAAATTGGGTTAATTCGAGTCCTAGTTAGACTAAGACTAGTTCTTCTTTGCACTTGGCTTATCCAATAAACCAATTAGACTTGATCCAATCAAGCCCAAACTAAATCTAATTAAATTATATTTAATTAAACTTAATCTCAGTCTATTGGCTTAATCAAATTAAGTAAATTAGCAATCCAATTGCTAATCGATCCTCCTATAATATTTGCACTAGGTTAAACACCAATCGTATTAATTGTTTAATCCTAGAATGATTCTTAATCGTTGATCAACCATTCGATCAGATCATAAGCTCTAATGTATATAACCTCATAGGTTCGAACCTAAGCCGGTAACATAGGAATAAATTTCTATACCAATCGAAGTGACCATCTAGCAATGATACCTGACGGCCAGATAGGTCGAAGGTGTAGAACACCATCCTTAGAACCCATGCGGATATAGTTTTCATATAATTCATCCCCTTGACCACAATGCTCGTAGGTTACATTAGAGTTCAACTATCAAGTCTGATTAGGTTGTCCACATTGTATTTCAAAATACCAAATCCATTTGATAGATTATCCTGGTCAAGGTTTTGCTATATTGAAATACAGTGATACATTCTTCTCCAACTCTTGGAGTGGTTAATTTCATCTTGATGACACTCCAACTTTGCAAATACTTGACTATGCCCAGAAGTCTTCCGTTGCTGAATTAGAAATTCAGTTAGTTTGGTACCAAAGCATAGTGAGTTGCTTGCAAGTCACTGAGGTGATATCAGGTCTAAGGGATACTTATACCTATATCCCATCAGAGACATTCTCGACAGTAGAATGCTCTGAAATTGATCACGTTCAATGATGATGTATCCATACATCTCATCTGTATGCCATACCACTATCTACATACATCTTGCTTAAGAGGACAACTAATCGATATGGCATATAGCGACCTATGCTCGATAGACGCTGTCGTCCTAATTAACAGCCTATCATTTAGTCGTGAACAAATTTAAGGACTAATCGATAAATCCTCTCTTTATCGAAACTAAATAGTCTTAAGGACTTCATCACAATAATAGAGTTCATTAGAAGATGTAAACTTATGATGAAAAAAGATGCCAAAATATTTTTTATTAATTAATAAATCAATTACAATATCTCAACCATTAACAAGCAGATGATTGGCTTTGGGACATAATTTCCAATAACTTTCACTTGTCCTAAAGCTACTTGATATAGTATTTAATATCTATCTTCGACTTATGGTTGTCAAACTCCTTGATTGCCAGGGCTTTAGTGAAGGGGTTGGCTAGGTTCTCCTTTCCATCGATCTTTTGAAGGTCGACGTCATCATGATCCACGATCTCATGGATCAAATGAAAGCGGCACAAAATATGCTTTGTTCATTGGTATGCCTTCGATTCCTTTGCTTGAGCTATGGCACCAGTGCTGTCGCAGTAGAGCAGGACTGGACCATCAATGGAGGGTGCTACTTTGAGCTCAATGATGAACTTTCTCAGCCACACAGCTTTCTTTGCTGCATCTGATACTGCCATGTACTCTACTTCATAAATAGAGTTAGTCACTGTATGCTGCTTGAAACTTTTTTAGCAGATGGCTCCACCATTTAGAGTAAAGATATACCCGACACATTTTTACTGTCATCATGATCAGATTGAAAGCTGAAGTCTGTAAACCCCATAAGCTTCAGATCTGACTCACCATAAATCAACCATTGGTCCTTAGTATTTTTCAAATACTTAAGGATGGTTTTAACCATCTTCTAGTAATTTTCTCCAAGGTCAGACTGGTATCTACTCACTACTCCTAGTGAGTATGCCACGTTTGATCTCGTACATATCATTGCATACATAATAGACCCCACTATCGAAGCATATAAAATTATACTCATACGCTCTCTCTCTCTCTTCAAGAGTTGTCGGACAATCCTTCTTAGAGAGAAATTCCTTGGCCTATCGGAAGATAACTCTTTTTAGAATTCTCCATGCTGAACCTCTTCAACATAGTTTCTATGTACATGGATTGGGATATACCAAGCATCTTTTTAGATCTATCCCTATAGATCTTCATCTCTAGGATGTAGGATGCTTCATCCAAGTCCTTCATGGAGAACTGTGATGACAACCAGACTTTTATTCCTTATAGTACGGAGATGTCATTTTTGATTAAAAGAATATCGTCCACGTACAAAATAAGAAATACCACAACTGGACCATTTGTCCATTTGTAAATGCAGGATTCTTCTCCGTTCTTAACGAAGCATGTTTTGATCATTTTATCAAAACGTATGTTCCAACTCCGAGATACCTGCTTCAATTCATAAATGAATCTCTGAAGCTTGCATATCTTAGACTCATCTATGGATGTGAATCCTTCAAGTTGTATCATATACACCTCTTCGATTAGCTCTTTATTTTGGAAAATTGTCTTCACATCCATCTGCCAGATCTCATAGTCCAGATGGGCAGTAATGGCAAGCATGATCCAAATAGACTTGAGCATTGCCACAGGAAAGAACGTCTCATCATAGTCAATACCATAACGTTGACGATACCCCTTCGCAATCAAATGGATTTTATAGATCTTCACCTTTCCATCTGTGTCCCTTTTCCTTTTGAAGACCCATTTACATCCAATGGGTCTAACCCCTTTAGGTGGGTCAACTAATGTCCATACATCATTGACCTTCATGGAATCTATTTCGGATCTCATGGATTCTAGCTATTTCTCAAAGTCGGATCTCTGCATCGCATCCATATAAGTGATCGGATCCTCAGCATTCTCATCGAGTTCGATGGGATCACCATCTTGGACCAAGAATCCATAGTATCTATCCGGATGATGGGGTACTATGCCAAATCATCTTAATGGTGCGGGTTCACTAGGCTTCAGATCTGATCTGATCAAATCCGACTTAGGTTCAACATTCTGTGTTGAACTTTCTACCTGTTGAACTTTATCAAGTTCAATCTTAGAGGCAACAGTTTCTTCATCAAGGAACTTCTTTTCCAAAAAGATTGCCTTAAGGCTGACGAACATCTTTTATTCATCAGCATGGTAGAAATAGTATCCTTTGGTCTCTTTTGGGTATCTTATGAATGTACACTTGTTAGACCTAGGTCCAAGTGTATTTGTAACTAACCATTTGACATAAGTCGGGCACTCCCAAACCCAAAGGTGTGAAAGTGCTGGCTTACGTCCTGTCCATATCTCATATAGGATTTTAACTACAGATTTATTTGGAATCCTATTTAATAGATAATAAGCCAATTTGAGTACATATCCTTAAAAGGATATCGGCAAGCTAGCAAATCCCATTGTGGATCAGACTATGTCTAATAGAGTTTGATTCCTCCTTTCAGACATACCATTATGCTGTGGTATTTTAGGAGGAGTTCATTACCAGAAAGGTATTCTCCTCGATCAGACCGAAGAGTTTTAATACTCATTTTATTTTATTTTTCTACTTCACTTCGGAATCGTTTGAACATTTTAAAAGAATCTAACTTATGTTTCATCAGATAGACATATCCATATCTGGATAGATCATCTATGAAAGTGATGAAGTAGACATATCTACCTTTGATACTTGTGCTCATTAGTCCACATACATCAGTATGTACTAGACCTAAGAGCTCATTAGCTCTCTGACCTTTTTCAGTGAAAGGTGACTTGATCATTTTACCAAGAAGATAAAACTTACAGGTTGGAAGTGATTCATAATCATTAACTTCGAGAATTTCCTCCTAAGTCAACCTATTTATCCTGTTCTTGTTTATATGACCTAGCCTACAGTGCCATAAGTAGATATCTGATACACTATCTAATCTAGGATGCTTGCTGGTTAGAATAGACTACATTAATAGTTTGTGATAATATATATAAATCATCATTCAATTCTCCATAGAAAGCAATAACACTATTCATAATGACATTACAAACTTGTTTCTTTATTAAAATTTCATAATTGTTCATGGCCAAAAGGCCTACAAAAATGATATTTAAAAAAAACTAGGATAAAAATGATAATCACTAAGAATAATGGTATGAGATTCAAATACAAGTTTCAAAATTTCTAAAGCTAGAACTGGAACTGATCTTCCATCTCCAACATTTAGAAATCTCTCATCTTGCTCGAATCTTCTACTGACCTGCAACCCCTGTAATGAATTGCAAATATGGTAAGATCTACCGGTATCCAATACCCAGTCAGTAATATCATAAATAGAAAAATTACAAGAAGTTATCATATAAATACCTTACCTAGCAATAGCTTACTTCTTTCTCTGCCAGTTCAGATCTAGGAAAGCAATGTACTGAGGATAGTTCCTCTTTCAGTGCTCCCACTTCTTGCAAAAGAAGCATTTGGCTTGACTCTTATCGGGCTTGGTCTTTGGGGTCTGAGCCTGCATAGGTGTCCTAGCATGAACATGCACCTTCTTGGCTTTCTTCTTCTTGTTCTTCTTTCCTTTTCCATAGGATCGAGAACAAGAAGATGAACCTCCCACTAAGTTCACCAACTCATGGACCCATTATCATTCACTTTAATGGGAGGCTATAATTCAATTATCATATAACTATTTTATTTTAGGAATCTAATAATTTTAGAAGATTTATTTATAGAAGTGAGTAGGTCAGATTAATCAGTTTGTCATGATCCTCCCACTAACTTCATCAAATCAGCTTAAGGGAGATCATTAATAGGCTGGTCTAAGAGCACCTAAATCAGTCAAACTAATTTACCTAGCTGACATGGGTTAGCTCAAATAGTTAAGCGATTTGATCAAAATATAATCTCACCAAGAGGTCAGGTAAGTTCAATCAGTGAAAGGGTCTGCCAGGCTTGCCTTAGACACCATAAAAAATGATCAGATAAGTGGGCTGCCAATTAAAAATCACTGGTCTGGTTTACCTTAGACACCAATTGGTTTAATTAGTTTTAATTAGATCAACCTAATAGTTTGTGCTAGATCGCGTAGCTAAGAATCAAGTTCATCTTGGATCTTGTTAAAGATATGGACTTGACCAACTACAACTATTATAATTGATCTAGAGAATCCTTGATCTAATCTAAGATAACAATTGATTAGATTTAGTTAATTCTCTAATTAAGTTCATTTTTTAATTTAATCCTAGGTCTAACCCAGTTAATGGACCTAATCTTTACTAACCCATTTAACCCAATGTGTTATGATTTGTATCTTAGGATTTTCAATTCACAATCCTAGATACTAATTAATCAACTTCTTAATTCTTAATTAAATTTTGGACTAAGAGTTGGGGTTCAATTTTTCGAAAATAATTTTTATATTTATAAAATATTTTTATAATATGATTCTATCAATCAAGTTGCATGTTTGATTCATAATCAATATGCAAGTAAAATAAATATAAAACTACTTTAAATCTAATCTGAATAGATTCATATAATTAAAACAGTTTCAATAATAATCAATCATAAATCTTCTTAGATCAAATCTAACACATTTATGATGATTGAAATTAGATTAAAATATTTTTAATTAGATTATAAAATCTCTTAGATCTAATCTAAAATTTTATGATCAATATTTTAGATCGCACATACTAGGACAACTTATTCACTATAAGGAATAAACCTTACGGTAGGACAACCTTAGGACAATCTATGCAATCTAAAATATTTTATTTTATTTTATTTTTTTAAATTCTAAATTTAATAATTAGATTATAAATTAGATCTAATCTAAGAAATAATTTAAACATGCACAAAAATCATGTAATAAGAACCTGGCTTTGATATCAATTGTAGAAACCAGATCTAGAGTTTCATAGGTAGATCTTGAAACTTTTTTAAGATCTCATAGTGAAAGACTTAAATAAATCTAAAATTTATTTAAATAATTATGTAAATAGCTAGATCTCAGATCTATTACATGATTAAGGTATGATATTAAATCAAAAATTAAAATCAAATAAAAAAGAAAAAGGTTGATCAAATCAACCTAGATCTAAACTATGTCAAATGCATGTATGAAGTTTATAGATTAGATCTATTATCTGAGCAAGTTTAGATATTCTAACTTGCTGATTCAGACTTGAGGATGAAGTCATGAGTCGCACATATGTCCGACCTCTAAGAGTCATCCACATGAGCCTACGATCTCTGATCTAAAGTCCGATGTAGGAAATCAGCATAACATGCTAGTACTGTGCTGATCCTTCTTCAATGATCGATCCGATACCTCCTTCTTCAAAATTTAGACTCTCCAAAATATGAGAAGAAAGATAAAAGTCTTCTGATCTAAGACTCTCTCAAAAAAACTCAAAAGAAAGGAGGAGAGATTGAAAATAAAGTAGCCCTTGAAGAAGACCCTTTTCTTCTTCTCTTTTCTCTCACCTAGACACCTAGTTTGGTACCTATGGAACCCCCATGCCCAAGGACCATCTTCCTCTGATTCTTGCACACCCCAAACCTCTTCCAAAGCTCTATATTTTATGAAAAAATCAAAACAAAATTCATTCAATAAATAAGAAAAAAGAAGAGTCCAAGTTAGGTCAAATTTCTAGACTAGGAATATCCAAATATGGAAAGTTGTTGGGGTGCCCAACTCTTGGATGCCTCCTCCACAATTTTTGCCATGGACCAGCAAGGGAGGGTGCATAAAAAAGAAGATTATTTTCATAGAATAAGAGAAGAATTAATTAAAAGAGGGGGCAACACTCAAAAAAAGATGTTTTGGTCAACAAGGATTCTATCTCATAGAATCCTAAGCAAAACCAATTCCTCCATTGACTTGGTCTTCCACCTAACTTCCAAATATGACTTAGAGGGAGAGAGGGGGCATGAAAATCAGGAAGAAAGGGATTTTCTATGAAAAATACCTAAAAAATAGGTATGGAGGGCATTGGGACCAAGGTGGCATAAGGAGATAGGGAGTCCTAGTCACACTAGGACTCCTATTTTGACTTAGTCAAATAAGATCTTTTAACCAAATAAAATTAAGATTAAATCAGTTCAATTAAATAAGATCCTAATCTATTTAAAGATTTAATTAAATTAAATTTAATTTTGATTTATTTTTTAATTAAATTAGAAAATTAGGTTAATTCGAATCCTAGTTAGACTAGGACTAGTTCTTCCTTGCACTTGGCTTATCCAATAAACTAATTGAACTTAATCCAATCAAGCCCAAATTAAATCTAATTAAATCATATTTAATTAGACTTAATCTCAACCTATTGATTTAATCAAATTAAGTCAATTAGTAATTCAATTACGAATCGATCCTCCTACAACACTTGCAGTAGGTTAAACACTAATCGTATTGATTGTTTAACCCTAGAACGATTCTTAATCGTTGATCAACCATCTGATCAGATCGTAAGCTCTAATGTGTGTGACCTCATAGATCCAAATCTAAATCGATAGCATAGAAATAAATTTTTGTACCAATCAAAGTGACCATCCAGTAATGATATCCGACGGTCGGATAAGTCGAAGGTGTAGAATACTATCCTTAGAATCCATGCGGATATAGTTTTTATATAATTCATTCCCTTGACCACAATGCTTGTAGGATACATTAGAGTTCAACTGTCAACTCTAATTAGATTATCCATATTATATTTCAAAATACCAAATCCATCTGATGGATTATTCTGACCAAGGTTTTGCTATATTGAAATACAGTGATACATTCTTCTCCAACTCTTGGAGTGGTCAATGCCATCTTGATCTCACTTCGACTTTGCAAGTACTTGACTATGCCTAGAAGTCTTCTATTGCTGAATTAGAAATTTAGTTAGTCTGATACCAAAGCATAGTGAGTTACTTGTAAGTTACTGAGATGATCTCAAGTCTAAGGGATACTTGTATCTATATCCCATTAGAGACATTCTCGATAGTAAAATGCTCTAAAGTTGGTCACATTCAATAATGATGTACCCATATATCTCACCTGTATGCCATACCAGTGTCTCACATACCTTGGTTAAGAGGACAACCAACCAATATGGCATATAGCGACCTATGCTCGATAGACGCTGTCGTCCTAATTAACAGCCTATCATTTGATCGTGAATAAATTTAAGAACTAATCGATAAATTCTCTCTTTATCGAAACTAAATAGTCCTAAGGAGATAAATTCTTTCTTTATCGAAACTAAATAGTCCTAAGGATTTCATCATAATAATGGAGTTCATTAGAAGATGTAAACTTTTGATGAAAAAAGATGTCAAAATATTTTTTATTAATTAATAAATTAATTATAATATCTCAATCATCAACGGGCAGACGATTGGCTTTGGAATATAATTATCGAAACTAACAATCTTCCATTTGCACTAAAGCTAATTGGCTATAAGTTTAAGTCCCATCTTCTTAAGATGGTCTTCAGTCTTTTATTGGCTCATCGGCTTAATCAGTGGGTCTACCATATTGTCAGTAGAGTCAACTCTTTGTACCTTTATGTACTTCTTTTCAAGGTAGTCATGGATCAAGTGAAATCATCGCTCAATATGCTTGGACTTCTAGTGAAACCTTGGTTCCTTAGCAAGGGCTATGGCACCATTGTTATCGTAATAGAGTGGAATAGTATCTTATAGCATCATACCTAGCTTTGCAATGAACTTCTTAATTCAGAATGCCTTCTTAGCAATTTTTGATACGACGATATACTCAACTTCCATGGTGGAGTCCGCTATGATAGATTGCTTAAAATTTTTTTAGCTCACAGCACCACCATTGCACAAAAAAATACAGCCCGATGTCAACTTTCGATCATTAATATCAGACATAAAGTTTGAATCCGTGTATCCTTGCACCTTCAACTCTCCTCCTCCAAAAATCAAGATCATATCCTTAGTCCTTCTTAAGTACTTAAGGATATATTTCATAGCTGTCCAATGCTCTTCACCTAGATTCAACTTGTATCTGCTTGTAATACTCACAACATTAGCTATATCAGGTCGAGTATATAATATGGCATACATAAGGCTTTTTATAGCCGAAGCGTAAGGAATCTTACTCATGCGATTTATCTTCTCTGATGTGTTGGGGCATATCTTCTTGAAAAGATGAATTCTATGCCGAAAAGAGAGTAATCTCCTCTTGGAGTTTTCCATACTAAACCTCTTTAGCACCTCCTCTATGTATATTTTTTATAATAGGTCTAGCATCCTTTTAGATCTATCTTTATAGATCTTTATCCCAAGATGTAGGATGCTTTTTCAAGATCTTTCATGAAGAATTTCTTAGACAACCATATTTAGAAAAATAATTTTAACTTATTAAATTAATAAAATTGGATTACTTTTTCATTTATATTTGCATTTTTATGTCCATGAATTATCCAATAAATTAATAAGATGATGACTCATATACTCAAGAGTTAAGAATTCAAGGCATGTGTCATTAGAATTCAAGGCATGTGTCATTAATGGTTAATTTTTAAATTGCTCCTGACTGATGGAACATCATAGGAATAGTAGATGATCCAGTTAGGTTGGGGCATGAATCACTTCTTTCTGGATAGATGAGTCTTAAGTCTACAATATGAAGACACTAAGCAAGAGTGTAGGTGGTTGTTGGAGAATAATAGTATTGAGATGACCAACACGAAAAGTTACTTGGATGTCTACTCACTCATCAGTGAGTTGCTTGATCTGCAGTGGTATGACTCCTAGAGCTATGGTGCCTCGGTTATTCATAGTAAAGTTGCTGTGGTTTGATTGTACATGCACTAGTCCCTAGCCATTCGAGCCCTTGCGGTGTATGTTGGCTATAGTAAGTTTACTGTAAGAGTAGATTGTACCTAGATGAAACCTATCAACCTTAGTAGAAAAGGAGTAGTCCTATGTAATTTATGAGACTAAGTTCAGAAGACCTTGGCTAAGATAGTTTGATTAGTGGAAAAGAGTTTTCATAGAGAAATATAGGATGAACTCAAGTCAAATAAATCTGATATATGAATGATGGTGATGTTAGATATGTATGCCCTAGAAGTCAGAATTGGCTGATACTTGTTATACACTTCTAAGGATAAAATTATAATTCTAACTATAAATAATAAAATAGATTATTTTCTATCATAATATGTATTTAGTGTCTCTGATACATCCCTTGAGTTAATGGTAATGATAGTTCATATTTTCAAGAGTTCAAAATTTAAGACATGAATTTTCGTTATTAACTTATATAATACTCCCGACCGTAGGATCATCATGAGGATGGTGGTTGATCCAAAAGGTTGGTGTATAATTACTTCTTTATAGTAGATGAGTCTTGAGTCTACGGTGTAGAGACATCGGAGCGAGAGTACAGATACTCGTTAGAGAATGAGGGCACTGAGTGTGACCACCTCGAGCAGTCATTAGGAAGTCTACCTTCTCATCGATGATCGGCTCAAAGCTGTAGTTGTATGTTTGATTTTTTGACCTAAGGTGCATCGACAGTTCATCTTGAGGGTGTTATAGTTTGACTACACCATAACTCAATCTCCAAGCCATTCAGAACCTCGAGGTGTATGTTGGCTATAGCATGTTCATTGTAGGAATTGGATTGCACTAATAGAGAATCTATCTACCTCGGTGGATGAGGAGTAGCCCTATGATGATCATGACAATCAAGTTCATAAGCCCATGGCCATGGCAGAGTGAAATAATAGAAAGAGGTTCTATTAAGGTTTTCATATTGGACTTGAATCAAATGATTAATCATATGACGGATATTAGGGTTTGTCGAGTTCACCTTAATCCTAATCCGATTAGGGCTCAAGATAGAAGAACTCAATCACATAGGTAACTACACCGAGAGGTTCGTTCTCAGTTCTGATGGGTTGCCACCATATACTACTAGGTATTACTGGTGGATTTTGGAAGCAATTAGAATGATTTGGATGATCGATCATACTAGTTATCTGAATCAGAAAAGTTCTGATTCCATCGGAAGGTGTTTCGATAATGTCGATGATAGAGATCATGACATATCCCATTACCATATGGAACTAAACCTAATTGGATCACACAAATAAGAGTTTGGATTTAAATATCATCAATTGGACTAATCTAGTTCAATTGATTTGAATAAGATTCAATTAGGTTCAATAAAATTATGGTAGCACATGATTGAGCCTAATATTCTCCTTCAACAATCATTAAAAGTTGTCTCGACTGAGCCAAATGTGTTTGGGCTCACTTAGGTACCTTTACTTGGTCTGACTGAAGCTTGTCTAGGTTAGAAAAGGGTTGTCTTAATTTATGAGATAAATTTGAGACAATACCTATCATTTTTCATCACCTGCTAATTTTTGTCTTTTGATTTTGGTCAAACATTGATCTTTGACACTTAGATATCTGTCCATGTATCATGCACCCATAGGAGAGAGATTTGATCTTTGTCCACCTGCTAAAAGGAGGAAAGGAAGGGGGTGCACGCCTAGGGAGGTGCGTGCCCAAGGATGATGACACCTGGAGTCCCATACAGATGGGACTCCAGGTTGCTTCAAGGAATAAACTTAGGTGTATGGGACTCCAGGTTGCTTCAAGGAATAAACTTAGGTGGCACCTAAGACTCTATTTTAATCAGTCTTGGTGCCACCCAAGGATGTTTGAGAGGGACTCTCATCTGATTGGATCAGGTGATGTCATCCTACCAATTAGATTTAGATCTGATTACACGAAGAGACATGATTGGCTGGGATGATGTGGCACTGCATGGTGCAGCAGGATCTATATAAACCCTATCTGCGCCTAGGTTTCAAGAGTTCTTTCCTTGTCCACGTCACATAGCCCCTCTCCCCTCTTCTCCATACCTACCTCTGATCTTCTCTCTCCTCTTTATGCCCAAGAGGCCTTGGGCTTCAGTTTGGTGTGATCCAGGCAAGAAAAAGATGATAAGAAAGGAAGAAGACAACACTGCTGCAAGAGACGACACCAGATCTTCAAAAATTATTTTGAAGATCTTCAAGATCAGATTCAGATCTGATCTTTAGAGGATAGATTGAAAAGGAGGAGATCTCCAGATCCTATCTGAGTGGATATCGATAGAGGCTAGGCGATTGCATGACTGCATCCAGAACCTTAGACAATCAGCTGAATCATCACAGAATAATAGGATTACCCAACAATAAGGTACAAATTAAATCTAATTTAATTTCTTTTATTTTATTTATTAGATCCATCTAATCAGATCTGAAAAGTATCAGATCTAATTTAGATCTAAGAAATTTTTTTTTTGAAATATTCCTCTTGGTTAAATCAGATCTGAATGAACCTGATCCAAAAATAGGATTTTTCCTTCACGTGAGGTTTGACAAATATTCCTTGACCTCTATTTAGTTAAAACTTGCAATAAAAAAATTATATCACATGCTAACTGTACCTAGAGATTTATCTTTTTTATTCTACTGGCTTGCCACTATATACTGCTAGGTGTTACTAGTAGATTATGAGACTTACAAGTATCATCTTGATGAACGATGATCTTTGATGGGTAGAGTTGGAATCATTCCAATCTATTGAAAAGAGTTTCAATGATATTGTGATAGGGATCATAGTATATCTCACTATCAGATAGAATAAAATTTATGAGATCACACATAATAGAGATTTTTAATTGATCAGATGGTTGAATTATGATTATGAATCACAATAAGATCTAATTATCAATGTGATTGATGATTAATCCAATGCAAAAATTATAATAAAAAAATTCACTAAGAGTTAGTAAGTTATAGAAGGATCAATTGGTAATTGGATTGTAATTTAGCTCAATTTGATTAAGCAATTAGGCTAGAATCAAATATAATTGAATTGGATTCAATTTGGCCTGGTTTGGATTTGATTAGATCCAGCCTAATTGGATTATGAGATAATCCAATTATGAGGGAGACAAATTCTTTATTTAATTATGATTTAGGTATGACCTAATTTCTAATTAAATTAGGATCTAATTAAGAGAGATTGGGTTTCTTGTTGGACTAGAATTTTTTCTCTTTTTGGGTGCAAGCAATTCTTATTTGGTTAGGGATTAACTAAAGCACTAAGAGAGATCCTAGTTTGATTGGGACTCTCTCTTCCTAGCATCCCATGAGAAACCCCATGCCAATCTCATGTGCCCCTTGATTTTGCGTGAGTTTTTCCATGCCAAAAACCCTTCTCCATGCCTCCACACCTTCTCTTTTGGATTAGAATAAGTTTTCATTAAAAAAAGGTTGGAATTTGAATTTGATTCGAATTCTTATGGGATAAGGATTTGACCTTATTCTTTCTTGGACATGAGACCCATAAGATGGGACACAGGATCCAGAAGAGGGGATGCATGATCTAGAAGAGGGGATGCATGATCTAGAAGAGTAGCGTGGGATTCTTTTTTTGGATGCCTATTTCTTTTAGCATGGGTTTTGGGGAGGCACATAGAACTCTTTGGGCATGAGATTTTGTGGGGTGACATCCTCTTTAGGGCATGGGTTTTAGGAAGAGAAAATGAAAGAGTCTTCTTTTTCTTTTTCTTCTATATATTCTTCTTCTTCTTTGAGAGGGTCTGAGAGAAAAGCAAGTATTTCCTCAACTATTAGGAAGTAATCTCTGCAAGGAAGCTGGTACTTTGGGAAGATCAAGAAACCTCTGATCAGATCAAGATACCTCCGATCAGATTAAGACCTCATGTGAATACATATAGAGGCTGAACACTTATGCGGTTTCAAGGAACCCAGAAGACATCCACGATCATCAGTTCATAGTGAAGAACAGCCCATGCAAAGGTATGAAGATTAGATCTTCTATCCTTATTTTTTAAATTTCTGATTTTATTTTTTGAATCCTGTCCATCATATGAAGATCTTGTTGACTGATTTTAAGATTAGATCTTATGTATGCTTTAGATTAAAAATAGTTTTAATCTATTTTTTTTGTTGCGTTAATATTTTTAAAAGTTAAAAATTGGTATGTATAAAATCATGGCTTTCTAACGATAAATACTAATATTAACAAAGAAGCCATCAAAAGTCGATAACACGATCCAGACAAATTTGTTTGTGAGTAAACAAAAAGGAAGTAGGGTAACAAATTAAGCTATTACATAATAAACACTTAGTTTTCAATAGCAAACACTAATGTTGAGGTGATAAGCGCTTACAGTACCTAACAAATAAGCCAAAAAAGGATAATTTCTTCTCTACCTTTCTACTACCATCATCACCCATTCTCTCCAATAATCATATGATAATAATATTTTTATTAAAATAATAAAATATTATCATAATTCCTATTATAGTAGTTTTAATATGATAAAAACAATAATTAATATCATACTATCATATAATTGCAACAATAAAATATAACATAATTGCAATATAAAAATATACAAATATATAACTATTGTTATAGTATTAGGATAATAAACATTATAATATGTTATATTATAATATTCATTATATTACATAATATTATATTCTATTATATTATTATATATGATATGATATGTTACAATATAAATTGCAATTTAGTTTTCAAATGTACATGTCAATACAGCGCATTTGCAGGTGTAGCTACATCTAGAAGTAAGGGCAACCAAACAACCCCTCAATGGACAAACCTTTGGAACCCCAAGCTACTTGATGCTGTCAGCTCCAGTAGAAAGCTAGGTATCATCCCTAGTTTGAATATAAAAACTGCGGGTAGTTCGAATATAAAAATTGTGGGAAGGTGGCGTTGCCATGGGGAGCAGCTGCTCAAAGCCTTTATGTGTTCCAGAGAATGATCGATTGAGTGCCTTCCAAAGCTTCGCCAGCTAAAACACTCAGCTCATTTGAGAGAAGAGAAGCGGATGAGGGCTGTGAGACATGGAGTTAATCAACTATTCAAGAGCTAGCAAATTAATGGACAAAGTCATGGAGAAATCTTGGCAGACTAAGATATCGATAATGGGAAAATTCATCAATTCAAGAACAAGACCATGAGAATAAGTAGTCACCTATTATAGCTCATAGGACTTAATTATCTGGTTGGGACCCTTCTCTGTTTGGCAGAGACTCTGCATTTGAACTTGGACGGTGGCATTTGAACGGCATGTTTCTTAAACAAAAGAATGTGAAAAAAAAACCTTTAATCTGCCTTTTAACTTCGTATTTCTTTTCTAGATTGGACAGCACGATATTTATTGTAAAATTTATTAAAAAACATATTTAAAATTTGCATCGTACAGCAGATGTTAATTAATCTACTTCTTTCTCTCTGAAGTTAGAGAGAGAGCAAACGCTAGAGCTGAAATCCTCCTTCCCTTCCCTTGAATAATCTATTATGGTGGAACATAGCGGAGACAAATGAAGTGTCTATCCCTGGTGATGCCATGCAAATAATCTTGTTGCTGCAAATACCTGCAAAATAAGTTTCTGGCCAAAGTGGACTCCAGTAGGGATTCTTCGATGCTCAAGTCAGAAATTTGAAATAGATCGGAAGGAGTGAACGAGAGAGTGAGATGGTGCTTACCTTGAGGTCCCCTTTTGGCCTTTATTTATAGATAGAGGCGAGAATTGTAAGAGGACAGGAGTGTAGAGGCACTACTCCTACCATATAGGGCTCGACATGCCCCATATTGCCCGTTTGATTCGACAGGATTTGAACAATTATTAATGCTATATCCATCCACTCATAATCGTTGTCGGAGATTTTGGGATCCGAAAGCCTGAGTGGAGCTAGGGTCAACCTTTCCTGCTATACCAGCTAGGGTCGGTGGTCACTCCTGCCCACTACACTAGCTAAGATCACTCTAGAAGGTACCTTGGGTCAGATAGATAAGGCCAGCTTAGAAGACCTCAGGTCGATCAAGACTAAGGTCAGGCCAGGCTAAGGCTCCCTATTTGTTGGTATCAGCCTAAGTGTGATACCTTGCACCAATCTAAAAGCAGCATCCAAAAAAATATTTTTTTGAGAGAAGACTCTATGGAGTCTTCTTCTTCCCGAATGACCATTACTACAGAATGAGGCTACGACATTGCTTACTATTGCAGCGGTTCGAAAACTGCTGCCATAGGATCTAAACTCCTTTCCGAACGATCACTACTACAGAATGAGGCTACGACAATGCTTACTATTGCAATGGTTCAAAAATTGCAGCCATAGAATTTAAGGCAGCGGTTACATGTAACCACTGCCATAAATTAGACCTATAGCAGCGGTTATACAAAACCGCTACCATAGGTCCACCTGTGGTAGTGATTACGTAGATTGCTACCATAGGTCAAATCTATGGCAGCGCTACACTTAACCACTAGTAAAAATTTAATTTATTGCAGCTGTTGGTGCGAAATTTGATTGTCACCGGAGAAGTGCTGGAGTTGGAGAAGACGAGGTCGCCGTCGGTGATCTGCAAAATAAGTCTCGTCCAGAGCCGGGAGTAGCGGCTTCGACAAGACCCTCCGATGATCAAGTCAGCTTTTTCGGCCAATAGAAATGGAGTACTCAATTAAAAAAGTTGCAGAGTTTTGGAAAAAAGAAAAGAGCTTAGAGAAAATATATCTGGAGGGTCTCTTTTATAGATGGAGCATGTGATAGTGACAGCCATAACCGTCTGGTAGTGGACCGCTCAGGCCACGCGAAGTTTGTTATGGAGGATGGTGTCTGTTGTTGCGACTTACCAGTCGAGAGTGGTGTCCATTGTCGTGACTTGCCAATCAAGAGTGGTGTTTATTGTTGTGACTTGCCAGTCTGTTGAGATTTAATAGTTGAAGTTTGGATGGGGTAGACGTCGGTTGGTGAAAAATTTTGAGTTATATCAATTCAAGAGGAGTTCAGACTCCTCTAAGACAGTTTGTGTGTGAGTTGATTTGTGCTGTGTATGGAGCTAGATTCGAGGGGAGACCTTTCTGGATGACTGTCAGAAGTTTGGCCATGAGGAGTTTGGGAGTCCTATGACTGGAGGAGTCTTTGAAGAAAGTCTATCGGAGATGTTCGAACATGAATCTGCTGGGAGGATTTGGAAGTAGGTCTATTGGAGGAATCTGCATGTAGATCCATAGGAGGAGAGATTTGAACAAAAAATTGTCCAATAGAGGGATCCGACTGAAGGCAAAGTTTGGAAGAAGTTCGACTACTGGAGAGGTCCGAAAGGGGCTCGACTGCTAGAGATATTCGAAAGAAGTTCGATTGCTGGAGAGGTTCGAAAGGGGCTCGGCTGCTAGAGAGGCCCGAAAGGAGCTCGGCTGCTGGAGAGGTCCAAAAGGAGCTCGACTGCAGGAGGGGTCCCAAGAGAAAGAATTCATGATCGAAGCTCTTTTGCGATTACCAGTTACATCAGGCTAAGCATCAGACTGAACTTCGGTGGGAGCAGAATTTATCCCCAATAATAGTCCTCCTACTCTCGAGTTTGAAATTCGAAGGAAGGAAAAATGTGTTAGATATGTGTGCCCTAGAAGTCATAATTGGCTAACACTTGTAATACACATCTAAGGGCAAAATTATAATTTTGACTATAAATAATAAAATAAATTATTTTCTATCATAGTATATATTTGAAAGTGTCTGTGATATATCCCTTGAGTTAATGGTAATGATAGTTCATATTTTCAAAAGTTGAAAATTTAAGACATGAATTTTTATTATTGACTCATAAAATGCTCCCGACCGTAGGATCATCATAAGGATGATGATTGATCCGGAAGGTTGGTGTATGATCGCTTCTTTAGGATAGATGAGTCTTGAGTCTATGGTGTAGAGATACCGGAGATAGAGTATAGGTACTCACTAGAGAACGAGGGCACTGAACGTGACCACCTCAAGCAGTCATGAGGAAATCTACTTTCTCGTCAATGACTGGCTCGAAGCTACAGTGGCATGTCTGGTTCTTTGACCTGAGGTGCATCGACAGTTCATCTTGAGGGTGTTATAGTTTGACTACACCATAACTCAATTTCCTAGCCATTCGGAATCCTGAGGTGTATGTTGGCTATAGCATGTTCATTGTAGGAATTGGATTGCATCGATAGGAGATCTATCTACCTCGGTAGATGATGAGCAGCCCTATGATGATCATGAGAATCAAGTCCATAAGCCCATGGTCATGGCAGAGTGAAATAATAGAAAGAGTTTCTATTAGGGTTTTTCACATTGGACTTGAATTGAATGATTAATTCATATGATGGATATTACAGTTTGACGAGATCATCTTAACCCTAATTCGATCAGGGCTCAAGATAAAGAAACTTAATCACACATGTAACTGCACCGAGAGGTTCATTTTTAGTTTTGATGGGTTGCCACCATATGCTGCTAGGTGTCATTGGTGGATTTTGGGAGCAATTAGAATGATTTGAATGATCGATCATACTAGTTGTTTGAATCAGAAAAGTTCTGATCCATCGAAAGGTGTTTCGATGATGTCGATGATAGAGATTACGACGTATCCTATTATCATTTGAAACTAAACCTAACTGGATCACATAAATAAGAATTTGGATCTGGATATCATCAATTGGACTAATCCAGTTCAATTGATTTGAATAATATTCAATTAGGTTTGAGAAAATCATGCTAGCACATGATTGAGCCTAATGTGCTTCTTCAATAATCATTAAAGCTTGTCTCGACTGAGCTAAATATGTTTGAGCTCACTCAAAAACCATTACTTGGTCTGACTGAAGTTTGTCCAGATCAAAAAAGGATTGTCTTAATTTATAAGATAAATTTGAGACAATACCTGCCATTTTTCATCATCTGCTAAATCTTGTCTTTGGACTTTGGTCAAATGTTGACCTTCGACACTTAGACATCTACCCATATGTCATGCACCCATAGGAGAGAAGATGGAGCTTTGTTCTCTTGCTAAAAGGCAGAAAGGGAGGGGGCACATGCCTAGGAAGGCATGCACCCAATGAGGATGACGCCTGGAGTCCCATATAGATGGGACTCCAGGTTGCTTCATGCTCTCTACTTGGTTGGCGTCAAAGAGTCTTCTTTGATCAGTCTTGGCGCCACCTAAGGAGGTTTGTGAGAGACTCTAATCTGATTGGATCAGATGATGTCATCTTATCAATCAGATTTAGATCTGATTGCATAAAGAGCTGTGATTGGTCGAGATGATGTGGCACTGCATGGCACAGCAGGGTCTATATAAATTCTGTCTGCGCCTAGGATTTTGAGTTTTCTTCCCTTTGCCCTTGGCACATAGCCTCTCTCCTTCCTTCTCCATGCCACCCTCTAATCCTCTCTCTCCTCTCCACACCTAAGAGGCTTTGGCTCCAGTTTGGTGCGATCCAAGCAAGAGAATGGTGATAGGAAAGGAAGAAGGCAATACTGCTGCAAGAGACAACGGCTGATCTTCAAAAGCCATTTTGAAGACCTTCAAGATTAGATCTAGATCTGATTTTTGGAGAATAGATTGAGAAAAAGAAGATCTTCAGATTCTACTCGAGTGGATATCGGTAGAGGCCAGGTGCTTGCGTGGCTACATCCAGAACCTCAGGCAAACATCAGGATCATCACAAGATAATAGGATTACCCATAACAAGGTATAATTAAATTAGATTTAATTTAATTTAATTTAATTTATTTTATTAGATTGATAAAATTAAATATGACGAGTCTTATATCTAATTTAGATCTAAGAGAAAAATTTTTGAAATATCTCTCTTGATCCAATCAGATCTGAGCGAATCTGATCCAAGAAACAGGATTTTTTCCTTCAATTGGTATTAGAGCCAGATTTCCAAAATTTATTAGATTTAATTTTATTTTAATTTTAATCTAATAATTAGATGATTTTAGATATCACATGAGATATGATTAGATCTAAAATTATAAAGTAAGAAAATTAAAATTAAATAATTTAGATCTAAGATGTATGAGATGCATGACTAGACTAGGAATAGAATTATTCTATATATAGTCTAAGATGATCATAATTTTAATTTAATTAATTATAATTTTAGATCTATTTATTTCTTATTTTTTTGATATTATAAATATTATAATTAGATCTAAAAAATAGAAAATAAATTTATTTAATTTGTTCGTATGAGATATGATTGATGCATGTTTAGACTAGTTGTAGAATAGGTCTACAAAATTATCTTGAATAAATTTAATTTGATATGATCAAATTTAAATTTTATTTTTTAGATATTTATGAGATAATTTAGATCTAAAAATATGCATGATATAATACATGAGATGTATGCCAAATATATTTTTAAGTTAGATCAATTTTTATATATGATATATGATGTAGATCTAATTAGTTTTATAGATTCATCATATTTCTGATTAAGGCATTCTCCTTGACCATCCAATCATAAGAACAAAGAAGAATTTAAAGGCCCTCTCCTTCCATTCGATGGGATGTTCTTATGATGTGTAGGGATGCTACGCATTCATCCTTAATCAGAAATCAAAAATTTATTTTCTGCAAAATCCTAGATCCTGAAATCCTAGGATTTTATTTACATGTTTTGTTTATGAACCCTAAACTTAATTAAGAATTAAGATTATGAAATATATTAGGTCTAAAATTGAAAATTTTTAGATCTAAGATATATTCATAAAATTGGATTCGGGCTTGGGTAGCTTAATTAGGTCTAGTGGTTGATCAAATCGAATCAAGAGTCGGTTAGATGGGATCAACAATGCTTAAATTGACTTGTCTAATAGAATTAAGTCTGGATCAAGGTCGAGTCACATGAGTAATCGATCAAGTTAAGATCTAATTAGGTTCAGTGGTTAGAGTCTGGATTGTAGGCTAACTCGATTGATTCTGGCTCAATAATTTGGTATCTAAGGTAAATTTGGCAGATACGATCGACTGATTTTTAATTGGAAGCTACTCAACTCGAATGCATTCTTATCGAGTTAATGGCATATCCCTTCCACCGATCTCACTTACCTGGCCATATTTGTCGACTCAGTCTTGATCTAAGGTGGCTAATGATCTGAGCTAACTCATGCCACTTGGTTAGTCATAATGGTTATGGCTATATCAAGTCAAGTTTAAAGAGACCTAAATCAAATCTTCCTAAGAAAAGATTAAGTCTAAGGTCTTCCACTATTGTAGATGTGCGGGCCCTTCTCGGGGTTGATTGTTCTCGACTGATAATAGTGGTTTAGTTGCACCAAAAAGATGCAACCATATCTATTAGGCATTGGATGTTACGGACTGGAGGATGGATTGGGCTTAATATTTCGAATATGGTGAGAGATCCAATTAGAAATTCAATCTATGCAAATAGTGGGTCTGACTTAACTAAGAAGTGGATCAATATTTCGAGCACGGTGAGATTCATGAATTAAAGACCAAGCTTGGGTGCACCATGATTAGAAAATTATTGAACAAGAGTTGTTCACTCATTGGCTAATCCATCACCAATAACTGTTAGGTGAGGTTGGTGGGACTGCAGAAAATAGTGAAAGTTAATTTGTTTAAAAAATCAAACCCCTAAATAAATTGTTCAAGTCTTAATTATAAAATCTAACTAGAAACTTTGACTCTCTATAGGAAAAGAAAAATGTCTGCATCCAACCCACTAGCCCGTATCCTAGACACCCATAGACTGACTGAACCTAATTATAAGGATTGGCTTCAGAATATTAAAATCATTTTGGATTTCAAGAAGTTAATTCATGTATTGGACTAAGATCCTCCTACCTTACCAGTCCATCCGTCTACTGAACAGAGAGCGTCTCTTGACAAATGGATGGATGAAGATAACAAGATCAGATACTACATATTGGGCTCGATGTTTGATGAGCTTCAACGCCAACATGAAGATATCAAGACTGCCCACCAAATGTTGACTCACCTGCAAGAGTTGTTTGGTGAACAGAGTCATGCAGCCAAATATCAGATCACTAAATGACTGTTTAAGGCTAAAATGCATGATGGACAGTCAGTCCAAGATCATTATCTGATGATGATAAAAAATTTGAAAGAGCTTGAGAAGCTCGAAGTGAAGTTAGATCTGGATCTATAGAATGACATAATTTTGCAATCCTTGACTAATGCTATGGGCAGTTCATCATGAACTGCCATATGCATACACTTTAGAATACTCAGGTCGAATTTATGAATATGCTGGTTACTGCTAAGCTTTCTATGAAAGGTTCTAAAGGCTTAGTACTTGCTATGGAATGGACTTCTTTCAAGAGAAAGTCTTTTGAAAAGAAGAAAAAGTCTATAAAAAGGCAGAAGGTGGAAAGAAAAAGAAGGTAGAGCTAAAGAAGAAGACTGCTGACGAAGGAAAGTATTTTTATTATAATACTGATGGCCACTGAAAGCGGAACTATCCTAAATACCTAGCCATCCTGAAGAATAAAAAGAAGACAGGTCCATCTAGAGGTATGCTCGTTATTAAATCTAACCTTACGATTTCTTCTACATTCAGTTAGGTGCTTGACTTTGGTTCTAGTGCTCATTTGTGCACTTCTATGCAGGATCTTGAGGATAGCAGGAGGCTGAGGGATGGTGAGATGATCCTATGCGTTGAAAATGGAGCAAGAATTGCTGCTGTGGTCGTGAAAATCTACCATCTTCGACTACCGTCTGACTTAAATTTAGAACTTAGAGATTGTTATTATGTGCCTACCGTAAGTAGAAATTTGATTTTTATTTCATATTTAGCACAAGTAGGCTATGTAATTAGCTTTCTTAAGGACCATTGTAATATTCTTTATGAAAAAAATAACATTGCAAGTGATTTTCTTATTAACGATCTCTATCAGTTACATATTGATGTATCTGTCTTTAATATCGAGTAAAATATGAATGCCGTAAAATGACCCAGGGATAGTCCAAATGATAGGTATCAATGGCACTTAAGGCTAGGTCATATAGCAGAAGATAGGGTTAACAAATTGAAGAAAATTAGACTATTGAGTCCATTGACTTTCAAGTCATATCCAATTTGTCAACTATGTCTTCATGGTAAAATGACTAAGCTCCCCTTTGTAGGACATGGGAAAAGGACCATGGATCAACTAGCCCTAGTACATACTGATGTGTGCGGCCCATTTGATGTACTGGCTAGAGGCAACTTTGATTACTTCATAATCTTTACCGATGATTTATCTCGATATGGGTACGTGTATCTTATGAGACACAAGCCTGAAGCTTTTGAAAAATTCAAGAAATTCAGACATGAAGTCGAAAAACAAACTAAAAAACCCATTAAGATTCTTCGATCAGATCGAGGAGGTGAATACCTTAGTCGAGAATTCCTGGACTATCTCAAGAAAAATGGCATAATCTCTTAATGGACTCCACCTGGAACACCTCAACTTAATAGGGTTTCAAATCCACTAGAAGGTATAGTACCTATTGGGTGTAAATGGATCTATAAGAGAAAGATTGGTGCAGATGGAAATGTGGAGACATTCAAAGCTAGATTAGTGGCAAAAAATTATAGTCAGCATGAAGGCATTGACTATCGGATACCTTTTCGCTAGTAGCCATGCTAAAATCCATCTGCACATTGCTTGCTGTTGTAGCCTTTTTCGATTATGAAATATGGCAAATGGACATGAAAACGATGTTCTTTAATGGATACCTTAAGAAAGATATCTATATGAAATAGCTGCTTGGTTTCACATTTAGTGATATTGATCATAAAGTATGCAAGCTACAAAGGTCCATATATGGACTTAAGCAAGCATCTCGGAGCTGGAATACTTGATTTAATGATGTGATCAAATTATTTGCTTTCATCAAAAATGAGGAGGAACCATTTATTTTTAAAAAGGTCAGTGGGAGCGCTATTGTCTTCCTCGTACTGTACGTGGAAGATATCCTTCTTATTGGGAATGATATTCCCATATTGACCATAGTTAAAATATGGTTATCCAAAGAATTCTCGATGAAAGGTCTAGGAGAAGCATCCTTCATTCTAGGAATCAAAGTCTATAGAGATAAACCAAATAGGATGCTAGGTCTTTCACAGAAGATGTATATAAAAAAAGTGTTAAAGAGGTTTAGCATGGAAAACTCCAAAAGGAGATTGGTTTCCTTCAGACATGGCATTCATCTCTCCAAGAAAATGTATTCTAATCCACCAGAGGAGATTGAACACATGAGTAAGATCACTTATGCTTCAGTAATAGGGAGCCTTATGTATGTCATGTTATGTACACGATCTGATATAGCCCATGCTGTGAGTGTCACGAGCAGATATCAGTCGAATTTAGGTGAAGAATACTAGACTTCTATGAAATGTATCCTTAAGTACTTGAGAAGAACTAAGGATATGTTGTTGGTTTTTGGTAATGAAGAAACTCCAAGTCCAGGTATATATAGACTCAAATTTTATGTCTGATATAGATGATCAAAAGTTGACATCTGGAGTATATTTGTGTGGTACTGTCAGTTGAAAGAGTTCCAAGCAAGCAGTGATAGCAGATTTCATCATGGAAGTAGAATACATCGCTGCATCAGAAGCTGCGAAGGAGGCATTCTGGTATAAAAAATTTATCGCAGAGATCGAAGTGATGCCATCAGATGCCATTCCTTTGTACTACGACAACAATGATGCCATAACCCTTGCTAAGGAGCTGAGGTCTCATTAGAAATTCAAGCATGTTGAGCGGCGATACAACCTCATCCGCAATTACCTCAAGAAAGGTTATGTCGAGGTCAAGAGAGTCAACTCCATAGATAATACGATAGACCCACTCACAAAGTCGTTCGGCCAGCAGAAGATCAAAACCCACCTTGAGAAGATGGAACTTAGATTTTTAGCCAATTAGCTTTAGGTCAAGTGGGAGTTTGTTAGATATGTGTGTCCTAGAAGCCAGAATTGACTAACACTTGTAATACATATCTAAGGATAAAATTATAATTTTATCTATAAATAGTAAAATATATTATTTTCTGTCACAGTGTGTATTTGAAAGTGTCTGTGATACATCCCTTGAGTTAATGGTAATGATAGTTCATATTTTCAAGAGTTGAAAATTTAAGACATGAATTTTTATTATTGACTCATAAAATGCTCCCGACCGTAGGATCATCATAAGGATGGTGATTGATCTAGAAGGTTGGCGTACGATCGCTTCTTTAGGATAGATGAGTCTTGAGTCTACGATGTAGAGACACTAGAGCGAGAGTACAGATACTCGCTAGAGAACGAGGGCACTGAGCGTGACCACCTCGAGCAGTCATGAGGAAGTTTATCTTCTCGTCAATGACTGGCTCGAAGCTAAAGTGGTGTGTCTGGTTCTTTGACTTAAGGTGCATCAGCAGTTCATCGTGAGGATGTTATAGTTTGACTGCACCATAACTTGATTTTCTAGCCATTCGAAATCCTGAGGTGTATATTGGCTATAGCATGTTCATTATAGGAATTGGATTGCACTAATAGAGGATCTATCTACCTTGGTAGATGAGGAGCAGTCCTATAATAATCATGAGAATCAAGTCCATAAGCCCATGGCCATGGTAGAGTAAAATAATAGAAAGAGTTTTAATTAGGGTTTTAACATTGGACTTGAATCGAATGATTAATTCATATGACAGGAAATTAGGATTTGACGAGATCACCTTAACCCTAATCCAATCAGGGCTCAAGATGGAGGAACTTAATCACACAGATAACTACACCTAGAGATTCATTTTTAATTCTAATGGGTTGCCACCATATGCTGCTAGGTGTCACTGGTGGATTTTGAGAGCAATTAGAATGATTTGAATGATCGATCATACTAGTTGTCTGAATCAGAAAAGTTTTGATCCATTGGAAGGTGTTTCAATGATGTTAATAATAGAGATCGCAACGTATCCCATTATCATTCGGAACTAAATCTAACTAGATCACACAAACAAGGGTTTGGATCTGAATATCATCAATTGGACTAACCTAGTTCAATTGATTTGAATAAAATTCAATTAGCTTCAAGGAAATCGTGCTAGCACACGATTGAGTCAAATATTCTCCTTCAACAATTATTAAAGCTTGTCTCAACTGAGCCAAATATATTTGAGCTCACTCAGGAACCATTACTTGATTTGACTAGAGCTTGTCCAAATCAGAAAAGGATTATCTTAATTTATGAGATAAATTTGAGACAACACCTGCCATTTTCCATCACCTGCTAAATCTTGTCATTGGACTTTGGTCAAATGTTGACATTTGACACTTAGACATCTGCCCATGTGTCATGCACCCATAGGAGAGAAGATGAAGCTTTGTTCCCCTGCTAAAAGGCAGAAAGGGAGGGGGTGCATCCCTAGGGAGGTGTGCACCCAATGAGGATGATGCCTGGAGTCCCATATGGATGGGACTCTAGGTTGCTTCATTCTCTCTACTTGGGTGGTGCCAAAGAGTCTTCTTTGACCAGTCTTGGCACCACCTAAGGAGATTTGTAAGGGACTCTAATCTAATTGGATCAGATGATGTCATTCCATTAATCAGATTTAGATCTGATTGCATAAAGAGCCGTGATTGGCCGGGATTATGTGGCACTGCATGGCGCAATAGGATCTATATAAACCCTGTCTGCGCCTAGGATTTTGAGTTTTCTTCCCTTTGCCCTTGGCACATAGCCTCTCTCCCTTCTTCTGCATGTCATCCTCTGATCCTCTCTCTTTTCTCTACACTCAAGAGGCTTTGGGCTCCAGTTTGGTGCGATCCAAGCAAGAAAAAGACGACAGGAAAGGAAGAAGGCAGCACTACTGCAAGAGACAACGACTTATCTTCAAAAGCCATTTTGAAGATGTTCAAGATTAGATCTAGATCTAATTTTTAGAGAATAGATTGAGAAGGAGAAGGTCTCCAGATCCTACTCGAGTGGATACCGGTAGAGGCCAGGCACTTGCGTGGCTACATCCAAAACCTCAGGCAAATATCAGAATCATCACGGGATAATAGGATTATCCATAACAAGGTATAATTAAATTAGATTTAATTTAATTTAATTTATTTTATTTTATTAGATTGATAAAATCAGATATGAAGAGTCTTATATCTAATTTGGATCTAAGAGAAAATTTTTTGAAATATCCCTCTCGATCTAATCAGATCTGAACGAACCTGACCCGAGAAATAGGATTTTTTCTTTCAAAAGGCGCTTGCCGAAGTCCAGTCCTGAGTTCCCACGCTTGTCAGGATATGATATTTTGGTATTTACTACATTGGGATTGAAACTTTCTAAGTCTGAAATGAGTTTGAAAAGATGGTCCTTCAATCTTCCACCGAAACTCTACCCTAAGTACGACACCATAAAAACTCCGTCCATCTCCACTCTTCTATCATGATGAGTGAAACATGCGATGCATGCTGATCGATCGAAGTCGATCCATAATCATAACCATCTTGGATTATCTCTGGCTATTTAAGGCCTTCTCCTCTCATCCAGAAGTCATTCTTGCTTGAGTCTTCTCCTTCCTTCGGTCCCCATTCATTTTCTTCCCAAGGGTTTTGGCCTCCTCCCTTGCCTTTCTAAGCTTCGGACACCCTTTCGACTGATTCTCATCGCATCCATCATCCTTTTGTTCTCCCCAAATAACATAGGTCAATTTTCTAATCCTTCTCTTAGATTATTCATGCTTTTTCTTTCTAGCTTCTTGCTCCCCTGATTTCTTGATAGCAACATTTGCCCTACATTTTT